>CATIWF010017501.1:0-21400 GCA_949630135.1 Balakata baccata | reverse complement strand
ATAAAGCGGGAATAAGGGTTCTGTAGAAGAAAAGTCCTGAAACGCTGAATAAGCGATATTTGTTTGGCGTGGAAAAAAGAGAAATCAGAGGAGGAGCCCTATGCTGTCTCGGCCATGGCAAATTTTAAAGCGAAGAGGGAGTGACCGAGGAAGACGACTAGCTAGTGGATGGCTTATTTGCGGCTGAATTAAAGCCAAAAAAAAAAAAAAGAAGAAAAGTTTTAGTGAATATAAGGGAAAGACCCAAGAGCCAAGCATCCCTGATGAAGGTAAGGAAAATGGGTAAAGTTGTTGAAATTCTTTTCGCCGGTGAGTTTGAGGGGGCTATTATTTCAATTTTATTCCATTTAATTTGGGAGAATTTGAATAAAATTAAACTTCAGGATTTTGAAAGAAGAAAAAAAGAAAGAAAACAATTAGCCGTGTATGGTTCGACCTAAGGTGGAGTTGAAAGAGATGAGCCGATTTTCTTCCTTTCCTTAGTTATTTTATAAGTTCTGTAACAAAATAATAACTCACTTGCTTTAGACATGTGAGGATTGGATATTTGAGGAGCAAATTCAAAACTGATAAAACAAATGGAATTTAATAAATTACTGATGAAGGATAAATATAACTTGGTTGGAAATTAGGAACTGTAGGTAGAATTGGGACCGATCCGTATCATTTTGAGGATTGTTTAAGGGCTGATTTCATGAAGATGACAGGGAAAAGAATTGACCAAAATGGGGATATTGATGATAAAAAAGAAAAGACCAATTATGGAGAAACCGTAGCTAGTTATAGTTGGACACGAGAACATATTGCACAAGCTTGGTTGAAATAATTTTGGTATTTAATGTAGAGTCTATAATGGAAATCTTTAAGGTTTAGTAAGGAATACAAGTAGAAAGCGGAGATAGTCATAGATAAGGTCAGAAAAATAAACAAATTGAAGCAAATGAGAAGACTAGTGGATTAATGCCATGAAGGCCCAAGCTATAGAGATAGGAAGAACTTAAGTAAATAGTAGTAGTAAATAAACAAGAAATCCATAAGTAAACTAATTATTGCATAAGTTTTCTTGGGTGCCGTGAGCTGGGCTTAATGGTCATGACATATATTAAATAGTAGTAGTAGTATATAATAATAAAATTGGGTTAGTTGAAGGAAATATTAATAATGAAATTAAGTTTAACTAATTAGTAGGGAAAGAAAAGAAAAGTATTTAATTCGTTGAATTGTCCATTGAAGTATTATATATAATATTGAATTGTTCATGTCAATCTTAATTACTCTCGGCTGGTGGGTCAACCATAGAGGGAGAGGAGAGCAGGGCAAGGAAGAAGCCTCAATGGTGAAGAGAAAGGGGCAATGAGCTGATTCGACAACTAGCTTGTGCAAGCTTTATAGCAATAGCCATAAAAGTAAAAATATTAATTATAATAAATTTATTATTAGCATTATCTTATAATATAAATAGATAGGGTTGGCGAAATCATTCATTAATGTGAAGGTGTGAAAGGCAATGTATTTATATATGTAAATATATATGAGTGTGACATGATAGGGCAAAGTAATAGGTAATACAAAGTATAATGGCAAGCAGAGACATTAGGAAAAAACAACAGAGTGAACTTAGTAGTATGAGTGCGTAAAGATAATGTTAAACACCAATATATGTTTGCATGATCCTAATAAATAATATATGATGAACCTTGTCTGAATTTTTTGAATTAGTTGATACTTGAAATTATACTATGGAATTACATATCATAAGTAATGAACTGAGATACATTAAGGTATTAACATTGTGAAAAGTATCATATGAATGTCATGCAATATGTAAGGCATGCAAATGATAAATTGTATTGATAAATGCAATAAATTGCCTATATATTTGGGCATAATAATTATATGCAGTGATATGTGTAATTACGTTAGTTTAAGCCCATAGATTAGTCTGGACCAGAACTAATGGACTTATTGGCATACCAATAGGGTTATATGATTTCAATCAAGATATTTGACGTTGGTTATGTAGATATTCTTTGACCATATGGATTGACTTTGGTTAATATAGTTGGCTTTGGCTATGTGGTTATCTTTGATCGATATATGCCACTTTGGCCATGTAATGTGTATAGCCGAGGTAGGAGGCTTCGACCCGAGTGAGTAAGCTATAGCCCAGGTGCTTTTGTTATATGGATACCCCTTATGTTACTTAGGATTTAGTCTAGGTGATTTATTTTATGGACACGGCAGGCAAAACGGATAAAGGTATGACTTTGAAAGTTATTATCTTTATTATTATTATTTGAGATGTGATGATTTAGCATCAGTATATGAAGTACATGTTTCGTTACCCTTTTATAAAGAAGGTATGTTGAAAAGTTGCATGCAATTTTTCTTTATTATTACTATATGTAATATAAAGATTTGACAATTGTAAGTAATATATATGTGTTACCACCTTTTCTATAAAGGGCATGTTATATGTGATATGATTATTTAATAATAGTAAGTGAAATATATGTTATATTACCTTTTTGTTATATAAAGAATGCATGTTAAAATATTGTATGGAAATTTAATTAATACATTTGACTATTATTGTAAAGGTTGCACCACTTAGTGAAAACTCAGTGTGAGAATTGTTTTCTCTCACGCAGATTTGATTATAAGATAGAAGTGGAGTACAAATAGACTAGATTTGCAATTTTAGTGGTTCCATTAGAAAAGTTCAGCTCAGTAATGATCATGTCATGTTCAAAAGAAAATGGTACATATGTTATGTATATTTCAAGAATAGGTATATGTAAATACATTTTGTGTAAGTTTATGGTTTGTAAAAAGTATATCTCATGTATGCATGTAATTTATTTTTATTCTCATTACAAGTTGTGTATCTGTTCATATTTATTGTATGTCTATAAGTCCTGCATAGATACTTCAGGTAGTCAGTCGGAGACACCACTTTACCTAACTGAGGTACAAAAGGGTAAGGGGTATTACATTGTAAACCCTATGACTAGGGATTATTTGGATATAATAATCATAATAGAAATCTCATCATCATGATCTCGTTATGATTTCTTTCATGTTGTGTTTCATATCAAAGATTTCATTAAACGGTTTTAGATTTAAAGGGGACAAGGGTCGAGAAGGAGATATGGGACTTTGACGGGTTTGAAGGAATTAGCTAACTATTACAATTGAGAAAGGTCTTTCTAGTGTAAGTGCTTCTGCCTAAGAGCCAGTTGCTTTCTGTAGTCCTTACTAATATCTCCTCTTGGATTTGTCCTAGTAGTGGAAAGAGTGGTAATTATGCCTAGTGGTAATTCACATACAAATGAATACCAAGTAATGAAAAATGCCTTTCATAAATAATGAATGAGTACATAAGTGTTAAAAGTGATTGCTTTTAGAGCACTTCTCTAACACAAAAAGTCGTCTTATCTTTGTTAACTTTTTGCCCTAATCAAGCACAAAAATCATCGAGAACCGCATGCACTATAGCAACTTGCTCCGCTAAAACCTCTTCAAAAATAATCAATTCATCTGCAAAAAAAAAAAAAAGGAGTAATAGGACACTCATTCTTTTTAAGACGAATAAGCTTCCAAATACCATCATTAATTGCTTTTTTATTATTCCTTGAGTCAATAGCTCCATGCAAAGAATAAAAATATATGGTGATAGTGGGTCTCCTTGTCTAACTCCTCTATAAGGCTTGAAACTACTAGTCTCTAAGCCGTTCTATAAAATACTAGTGTTTCCTGCCATCCAACTATTGAATAAGACTTTCACCAATTCCATATGAAAACCAACATCTAAGAGAGTATCGTAGATAAATTCCCACCTAAGTTGGTCATATGATTTTTCAAAATCTATTGTGATTATGGCCCATCCTTTCTTCCCTTGTTTGTTGTGTATTGAATGTGTCACTTCTTGAGCAATTACTATATTATCAAAAATCTGTCTATTATGGATAAAGCTCGCTTGAGATGGATCCACTAACAAGCTTAAGCAGGTTTGATTCTATTTGTTATCACTTTCATGAGAATTTTGTAAACCACAGGAAGAAGGCTTATAGGTATCAAATCTGTGATCGAAGGGCCAGCCTTCTTAGGAATAAGCGTGATAATAGCTTTTAAGATATCATGATGAATATCCTTCCTATTCAAACAATCTTGAACAGATTCAATAATAGAAGTTTTCACCACTTCCCAGCTTGATTGGAAAAAGCCTACACGTAAGCTATCATGCCCAGGGGGTTTATAGGGCTTCATGGCAAACAAGGCGTTTTTATCTTCCTCTTCCGACACAGGATTCAAAAAGCTCTGCACAAAATTAGTAGAAAGAGGAGCAAATTGACCTCTTATCGAGTATGGTGGAGCATCAACCATATCTTCACTAGAATGTTGATCTGAATTCTCTTAGTATTGGTGAAATTTACCAAAGGATTTTGCTCTCTGTTGAAAAGACCTATGCTCAACAAAATATGGTTAAGGAATTGATGTCCTATGATCAAGATTCTTCCTGGAGGCAAGCATGCAAGAGGCCCGATTTACAAATCAAATGCAAAGATAATAAGTGTGCGTGTCATTCAAAGAAGACTAAGAGATATCACAAATGGAGTTCTAAAGAGGTATCTCATCCAAGACGGCACAGAAGAAAAAAGTTCAAATTCTTCAAACGCAAGAAGCAACGGTTCAAAAATGGAGATCGCTGTTATGTTTGTGGCAAGAAAGGTCACTTTGCCAAAAATTGTCCTAACAAGCCCAAAAAGGCAGCTAAAATCATTCAAAAAATCCACCAAGTATCACCAGTGGATCTTGCTGATGCAGATGTTGAATCCTTGTTCTCTCTTGATGACGAATCTGATGAAAGAGCTTTATTTGCAGTAGAGTTCTCTGACTCAGACTCACAGTTAGAATCAGATGAAGATATCCCTGCTCACAGTTCTCATTTTCCTGATCACTATCTTTCCCCAATTTTAACTATCACTCATTTCCCTCTCCTTACAGATGAACCCATATCTACCCGATTAACCTTATCTCCTTTACCTTCTGTTTGTTCGACCCAAACCTCACACCCAGTACCCCTTGTATCTATTTTGGTTTTCCCTCACAAATACTCCAATCCAATCAAAATCATTGCTCTCATTGATACTGGAGCTCACAAGTCAATGATGAACCCTTCCATTTTACCAAACAGATACTGAATCAACCATGACCAACACTTTCAAGCAGCAGATGGTAAAATTTTCACTACCACCCTTAAAACCCGAAACCCAATCAAATTGCAAATTTTCCCCTATCTTTATACCTAGACCCATGTTCTTTGATCAAATCTACCTGATAAAGATTTGGTTCTCGGTTTTGACATTTACTACAAACTTGCCCAGTTATCCATCTTACCCACTAGTTTGCAATATAAACACCAGCTGTTACCTTTTACCACCATACCTTCCTTGTTTTCCTTACAACCCTCTCAGCACCCTCTCTCTTTGTCTCTTAATCTGATTCAAGATCTTCAAGATTCTTGTTGTGCCAATTCTCATACTGCGTTCATACAGAAACACCCGTCCCCTCTCTGGACCCGCTTAGACTTTTTCATTACCCTTCCTTTCAAAGATCCCGAAGACCGTAATCCAACTAAAGCCTCACATCCAGGAATGACTCCGGCAGACCTACAACTTGCAGTTCAGGAATGCTCACAGTTAATGGCTGAGGGTTTCATCCAGCTTACAAAATCCAATTGGGCATGCCAAGCATTTTATGTGAACAAGTGGTCATAACAGATTCGTGGAAAAAAGAGACTTGTAATTGACTACAAGCCTCTTAATCAGTTCTTGAAGGATGACAAATACCCATTGCCACGAATAGACTCTATGTTTCCATTTATGGCTTCAGCAAAGGTATTCTCAAAGTTCGATTTGAAAGTAGGCTTTTGGCAGTTAGGTATTGTACCGAACGATAGATATAAAACAACGTTTTGTATCCCTAATCACCATTACGAATGGACGGTCATGCCATTTGGGCTCAAAGTTACGCCCTCACTATTCCAGAAAGCAATGATTCGAATTTATGAACCTTTGCTCCACACAGCTTTAATTTACATTGATGACATTCTCCTGTTTAGCCCAGACATTGTTTCTCATAATGATATAGTGAAGAAGTTCATAGAGTTGACAAAAGCCCGTGGAGTAATGTTAAGCCCATCAAAAATCCAACTGGCCCCAAACCACAATTGATTTTTTGGGTATGCAGTTTTCCAATGGCACATATCGGCCTCAGCCCCATTTGGCCTAAGAATTATTAAAGTTCCTTGATAAAGATTTGACGGTCAAACAAATCCAACAGTTCCTTGGTATTGCAAATTATATCAGACAGTTCATTTCACAGTATAGTAAGCTCGTGAAATCACTGTATCAGCTTTTGAAAAAGAGGCCTCCACCTTGGTCAGATGTCCACACCAAGTCAATTCAAGAAATAAAGTCTGTCATTCAAAGCTTACCCCACTTACAAATTTCTTCCACATGACAACGACTGTTGCAGACAGATGCGTCTGATGAACATTGGGGCGCTATACTTTTTGAACAGTATGGAGATAAAAAGGAAGTTTGTGGATATGCGAGTGGTCACTTTAAGGAAAGTGAGCTTCACTATCACTCAACGTTCAAAGAGATCTTAGCGGTGAAATATGGCATCAAAAAGTTTGAGTTTCATTTGATTGGACACCACTTTACAATTGTCATGGACTGTTCCTCCTTTCCACGTATGCTCAATTTTAAGCAGAAGACTATTCCTCACCCCCAACTACTCAGATGGAAGGAATGGTTTAGTCGCTACAGTTTTGAAGTCCAGCATATAAAAGGAGACAAAAACCTTATCCCGGATTTTCTATCAAGACCTCAGAATTTGCAGACAAATCTCATTTTATCTTCCACAGAAATCCCTCTGATTCTCATGGCTTCAAGCTCTCAAACTACTCCAGTCCTCAACCTTTCTGACTTTCCTCCAAACTGTCCCAGAGGACCTGATCTCAAGCCAATCAGGAGCTTCGCTCATAACATGTTTTTCACCTACCTGATGTTGTTTCAAAACAAGTTAGACCTTCCCAGAAAAATGATATATTTTCCTGCGGAATACCCTTGGATTATTGTCTACAAGCTTTGTTCAGAAAAAATGTTTCTGGAGCAATTACGATATCTATGGTGCCAATCCACCTTGTATCATCATGCAGTCCAGATTTCTCTGATTCCATTCCTACCATTCATCACCAACAAGGACAACCTTCATTCTCCATAGGTCAAGTTTCTCACCTGGTATCAACCATTAAGCTACTGGAAGAAGCTGATTGCCAAGATCATTACTGATAACTCAACCCCAAAAGTTCCTGATCATATTGTTAGAATTTTTCTATTCCATCGTCCTTATACACACATAATGGGAACAACCACGGTTGTAGCTATTGGTCACTCACAGTTATGGAAAGTTGTCTGTCATAAAGACCCTATGACTCTTGATGGAGTTAGATCAGCATTACATTTGGAGCTTCGCAAAAGGAATAATTATTTTGATCTTCCATTGACAAGTTTCACTTCTCTTGGACCTAATCCCTGCAAAAGTATCAAGATGGTCCCTTGGCCTCCTGCTCTCAAGCCCAGACTTCGTGATGAAGATGAAGATCACTTCTTTGAACCAAACTCACAAGAAGAAGAAGTAGCACAGCCCACTCCGGCCCAAGCCCAACAAGCTCACAGGCCCTATTATGAGAATCTTCCTCCATCCGGTAATGATGAACCTGATGATCTCGATGACTGCCCCAGCCAGATCCAGCACCCACTCTTGAAGATTTCAACCTATCACCAAAGTAAAGATGTCCACTCAGTTTGTCGGCCACCTAATATGCTTTCATAAATAATTCAGCTACTTTTGTGTCAGCTGAACAGTGTAAATTGTGTATGGTTTGCTTTATGCTTTTACTTTTTATCATGTTACTGTTTAAGCATCTTATGTCGTAAGCAGTGACGCATGTGTCACTTGCCTTTAGTGCTATATAAACCTCCTCTTAGCTAAAAGAGAAGGCAGAGTCAGTTTACAAGTGAAATCAGTGTGATTGTAAAAAACTTGTTCAATGCAATCTATCATGTTTGCTTAAAATTTTCCCCTCCTCTTCTCATTTCTTAATCCATAACTAGCACTCTACGATCGATAAGCCGTTGTTGAGCCTTGTGTTGATTAGCATCTTCTGGTTCATTAAGTCTTCAACCCCCAATTATTAATGGAATTCCTTGTCGGCTCTCTGTAAAATATTCATTCAGACAAGGGCTGTAAAAATCTACTGATGTTTCAAAATTCCAATATTTGAGCACCAAGAACCATCAGGTAATTAAAGATAATCAATCTTGAACTTCCTCTTATTTAGTTTGTATTTAGCATGAAAATAAGAGGTGTTAAGATCACCAAAAGTAGTCCAATCAATGTTAGATTTTTGCCTCTAGAAAATCTCTTCTTAGTGAAGAATAGTGTCACGTCCGCTAGTTTAGATATCGACCGGAAATGTTGGGCTAGTCGGAGGCCAGACATGTCTACAACCGAAATACAAATGATATGATCAAAGTCCAAATTTGGATTATATATGAGTAATCTTAAATACGTGTCGGTAAAATTTTCATGAATATCAATATTAAATTTAAAAATTTCGTGAATTTCACTTTGTTAGCAAGAAATAAATTAAAAATACTGAAAGTGTTGGTATGTAGAATAAATTACTCTGTGAATATTAGTGTATCTAATATTAGAAAATTTATTAATTTAGAATATGAAATTAAAGAAATTAAAATTTTAAAGTACGGATTAAATTGAAATAATTAAAAACTTTGGTGGTTAAAAAAAAATTAAGAAAGAGGATTAAATAGGAGAATTATGTAAATATAATTTTAAATGAAGGAGCATTGAGTGTAAAATTTAACTTGATAAAATAAGGACAAGACAAAATTTTATTAAATTAAAATAGAATAAAATTAATATAGCTAGTAATACAGCGATGCTTTCACTGGCTCAAGTGAATTCAATACTTGGCCACAATAGAGATAGGCTAGTTGAGTTAAAGCCACAAAGCACTCAAGCTAATATTGAAGTTGCAAATAACAGTCAGCATAATAGTAGTAATTCAGCAGATAAGAGTTATAGGGCTTTTCACTCAAGGAGTAGAAGTTGCTGGACTGAACACATCTAAGTTATTATAGTTCAGTTTATACATGATTAAAAGCTTCTCCTATTTTCAAAGGAATTAGTTAGATGACAGTTACAACTTTGTAATATAAATAGCTAGTTAAGATGTATACTTATAAATTCTTTTACTTGAATGAAGTTACATTCAACTCATTTCTTCTAGTTTCCATTATGGTATCAGAGCTCTTTCTTTGAATATTTCCTTTTCATTTTCTGTTTGTTTCTCTAGAATCATGTCATCAAGAGTAGAAAAGAAACCTTCAAGTCCTTACTACTTGCATGCTAATGAAAATTCCAGCTCACCAGATGTACCAATGTTGACTGCAGAGGAGTATCAAAAACTCATTAATGCTATTCAGCATAAACAGACTTCTCAATCATTTGGTGTTCCTCCACAGCTACAAAATTAAGTTGTTGCTATAACAATGATGGCTCCTAATCAATCTTTGGTGCCTTCTCATGATCTAACAACAACTTCATCTGCAGATCCACATGTTTCTAGTAAAATCTTTTGTCATTGCTCCTATCAATAAACTTTGGATCATTGACAATGGAGCAACCGATCATATTGCTTGCTTCAGGTCATACTTTACAAGCTTTAATCCAGTCACAAATTGTAGCACACGATTACCTAATGAAGTCAATAACAATGTTGCCTACAAAGGAACAATGCACTTAACATCTAATTTAACACTGCATAATGTGTTTTTAGTGCCTGAATTATGTTTCAATCTCATTTCTGCTAGTAAGTTGATTGAACAAAATCATTGTTACCTTATGATCTCTAACACCCATTGTGACAGTCATCATATGCAGACTTTGAAGAAGATTGGTTCAGCTGAGCTGAGTCAAGGCCTTTATACAATGCATATTCCTGTTTCATACGTCAACAGTCACTTTACCACTTCTAGTAATAAAGACCCATTTATTTTTTTATATTTGGCATTATAGAATGGGCCATGTTTCATTTCAAAGCATCAAGCAACTACAATCTTTAGATCCTTCAGTACATAATACACCCAATAAAGCTTGTGATATATGTCACTATGCAAAACAAAAAAGACTATCTTTCCCTATTAGTGTTTCAATTACCAAGAGCTTTTTTGATTTAGTTCATGTTGACATTTGAGGTCCTATAAAACCCTCTCTTCAAGGTTTTAGATACTTTTTAACTGTTGTTGAGGACTATAGTTGATTCACTTGGATTTTCTTCTTGAAAAACAAGGCAGAGGCTAGACTGAAGGTACAAAACTTTTATACTTTTGTAAATACTCAGTTTAATAAAAGCATTAAATGCCTTCGTTCAGACAATGGGCTTGAGTATGCTATGTATCAGTTCTATAATAATCATGACATCATTCATCATACTTCTTATGTGGAAACACCACAACAAAACAGTGTGGTGGAACGAAAACACCAACACATCCTTAATGTAGCAAGGGCTCTTAAGTTTCAAAGTTACCTGCTAACCCAATTCTGGCCAGAATTTATTTCCCATTCCATTCACCTAATAAACAGATTACCAACCCAAGTTCTTAAGCATAAAACCCCTTATGAAATGATTTACAATCATCCACTTGATTTAAGTTATATTCGAGTTTTTGGTTGTTTGGCATATGCCTACACTCTTACTCATAACAGACACAAATTTGCTAGTAGGTCGCACAAGTGTATTTTTATTGGTCATAAACTAGGTACTAAAGGATACAGGTTGCTTGATTTGCATACACATAGAATTTTGACTTCTAGACATGTGATTTTCTATGAACATCTATTTCCTTACTCCACCTCCACCATATATTCTAGTGCCTTTGTCTTTCCTTTACCTTATGATCATGAAGGTACCTCCTCAATTCCTACTATTGCAATATTAGATTTTTCAGACCCTTTCAACACCACCCCTTCTTCTCTACCTATCACTTCATCTACTTCCTATTCTTTTCCACCACCTTTTCAAAGATCTGATAGACTTATACAACCACCTTCTTAGCTATAGGATTATCATTGTGCATTGGCTCACACTTTACAGCAACCTGATCTTTTTTCTTTTGCCCTTCCTATGCAACTAGGTACTCCACATTTACTTTCTCATGTTCTTTCCTACCATAATCTTGCTCCTTGTTATCAACTTTTCTCCATTTCCATTAATATTCCACCTGAACCAAAATCCTATAAATAAGCTATCCAATTTCTAGAGTGGCAGCAAGCTATGCATGCCGAAATACAGACCCTGCAGGATATGTCCACTTGGGAAATTGTTTCTTTACGAGATGGAAAAATTCTCATTGGATGCAAATGGGTTTATCGAGTTAAATATAACTCAGATGGTACTGTTGAATACTTTAAAGCAAGGTTAGTGGCTCAGGGCTTTACTTAGCAACATGGAGTTTATTACCTTGAGACTAAAATGACTACCATCAGAGTGTTGTTAGCTGTGGCAGCATTTAAAAATTGGCATCTTGAGCAACTTGATATAAATAACGCCTTTCTTCATGGTGATTTACATGAAGAAGTGTACATGAGCTATGTCGTGTGCAAATTAAGGAAATCATTTTATGGTTTAAAGCAAGCTAATTGTCAATGGCATGCTAAACTTTCTGATGCTCTTTTCCAGCAAGGTTTTCACCAAGCTTCAGTTGATCATTCTTTGTTCATCAAGATCACAGCTACTGCCTTTATTGCCCTATTAGTTAAGGGCCTTAGGCCTATGTAGGCCTAATTGGTATCAAATCCTTGGCGTCCGATCCGTAGGTGATGTGACATGCGGAGCGTGGTGGAGATCCCACATCGGAACCTACTGCAATGATCCGTATGCTTATATGGGTCTGAGGTCTCTCCCCCCAACAACTTGCTTTTGGGGTGGACCAAGGGTCTTGGGCCTATATGGGCCGGATCAGATGATCTTGACCCAAAGCATTTTCTTCCTACTTAGTTTATGGCAAATCCAGCCTCTTCCCAGCAAAGTGGTACAACTCGCTAACAACCTACCTATCATATAGAAGAACCTGAAGAAGAAATGGATACAAATACTCCAGGCACAGGTTCTCAAGTTCCACCGATGCCACCATATGGTCCCTGGTTCACTTTTGATGATATTCCTCCTTATAAATGGAGAGATAGATTCAAAAAGGGAGATAGATGCTATGTTTATGGCAAAAAGGGTCATTTTGCAAAAAATTGCCTAAATAAACCTAAAAAGGCAGCAAGGATTATTCAAAAAAATCCATCAAGTTTCCTAAGTGAATCTAGACGATGTCGATATTGAATCATTGTTCTCTTTGGATGATGAATCAGATGCAAGAGCCTTATTTGCTGCTGAGTTTTCAGACTCAGATAGAGAATCAGAGATAGATGAAGAAAACTCTTCCCCAAATAATCCAAAATTTCTACATTATTACATTCCACCCATTTACACCATTACCCCTTTTCCTCTCATTCCAGAAGACACTCTTTCCACAGATCTTACTCTTTCTACCCTACCTACTGTTTGTGCAACTCAAGCCTTCCATCTAGTTCCACTGGTACCAATTCTGGTTTTTCCCCATAAATATGCTAAGCCCATAAAGATCATTGCCCTTATAAACACTAGTGCTCATAGATCTATGATGAATCCTTCCATTCTTCTAGACCGATATTGGATCAAACATGATCAACACTTTCAAGCAGCTGATGGAAAAATCTTTACCACAACCCTCAAAACTAGAAACCCAATCAAATTGCAAATCTTTCCTGAGCTTTCCACATGGACACATGTCCTTGGATCAAATCTTCCAGATAAAGATTTGGTCTTAGGATTTGACATTTATTTCAAGTTGAATTCTATGCTTGGATTAAAGCACAACAAAGACGTCCTAATTCCAGATTCCCAACAATAATCTTGGAATTCACTTCCAGATTCACAGGAGCTTTGAGAGATTGGTTTGTTAGACTCTTAAAAGCAGCAATGTTAAAATTTTATCATGCCCAGACCATTGCCGAAATACTCACAACTCTTCATCAAGAGTTTGTTGGAAGTACAGTGGAATATGATGATATGGCCCGAGATGAATACTTCAAGATGAAATGATGTTCTCTTTTAAGAAAAGATCTTGACAGGCATTATCAGTGCATGACCAAAAGATTTTACTTGCTTAGAGGAGCTAATGATGCAAATTTAAAACAAGCATTTCTGATGTCTTTTCCGGAAAGCATTTCCAATCATATTCAGTTTCGATTGCGGGAGAAAAACATTGATTTAAATTCCCTCAGCCTTAGAGAGATCTATCAAATATTCAAGGGACTGGTGAGGAACTATTTATTACTTTGAAAATACCCTATGAGTTCCCTACTCAGTGGCGTACTCATGGATATACTCACATCCATTTTGGAGCCATTCGACTCGCTCTCACTTATCTTGGCAGAAAAGGGTTACCGGTTGTGGCCAGAATAGCCCTTTTGGATACAAGATTTCTGGAGTACCAACATGCTGTGATTGGAATTGACAGAACAGAACCGATAAGAAAATAATTATGTTTGCCACTAAGTTTGCTTTTGTAAAAAAGATATAATAATTCAGCTGATATAATGCCAGTTAAACAGTGTGGTTTGCTTTTGCTTTTGCTTTAAGTATTTGTCAACATTATTATGCTACTGTTTAGGAATCTTATCTGTAAACTGATGTCAGCAATGACGTTTGTGTCACTTGCTTTAGTATTATATAAACCTCCTCATAACAGAAAGGAGGGTATCGAGTGTTTTCCTTGTAAAATTTCTTAAAGCAATAAACACTATGTTTGCTTGAACTTCTCTCTTCCTCTCATCCACAAATTAAGCCATACCAAACAATCTACGATCCAAATATTCTACCCCCTAGTCTGAGAATTATGTTTGAATACTTGAATTAAGTATCATAAAAGGACAAACCCACCTGTGGCTGAGAGAGCCTTTAAGGGTTAGTCATACTTTGATACTTGATTTCTGTTTTCTTACATAACTCTAATCAGTATTAGTCCTTATAAGATCGTTAAGGATTAGTATTGATACCCCCTAGTGGTATCAGAGCCATTAGATTGTTTGTTCTTGGTTTAATTTATGGTAATGAGGAGTTTTTTTTGTTATCATGGCTGATCTTGCAAAAATATCTCGTTCAAACTCTTCTTCTTCTTTATCTCTAAAACCTTCAACTTCTAAACGTTTGACTCATCTCTATGAGCTTTCTTTTCTTCCTGAAGACCAAAAAGTTCAAGAAACCAATATTCCCTTTCTTAATCCCTACCATACTTTCCAAAAACACAAATCCTCTTTTGCTACCTCTATTAAATCTCTAATCCGTCAAACACCTTCATCTGTAAAGGAGTATGTGCAGTCCTCTTCTTTTGATTAGTGTCCTATTCAAGGGACTGGTGAGGAACAATTTATTACTTTGGAAATACCCTCTAAGTTCCCTACTCAGTGGCGTACTCATGGATATACTCACATCCATTTTGGAGCCATTCGACTCGCTCTCACTTATCATGGCAAAAAAGGGTTACCGGTTGTGGCCAAAATAGCCCTTTTGGATACAAGATTTCTGGAGTACCAACATGCTGTGATTGGAACCATTCATACTACTCTTAATGCTAGAACAGTTCTTTGTACTTTCTATCCCAACTTTAATATGAGGCTTCAAGATCCTCGTACTTTTACTACTCTAAAGGTACAAGTTCAAATCACTGGAGTAAAGAACGTAGCTACTACAGATATAGCTACTCTTCATTATTAAATGATCTACAGAGTGCAGAACCATGCAATGGATCTTTGTATTCCGGCGTCTGCTGATGCTTTGAGCATTACAGTTGACTCTACTCAGGTTCCAAAGTTAGTTCAGATTCTGAAGCAATTGAACAAAAAAGATCTTCAAATCTTTCCTCAGTCTTGGTTGACAAATTATGAAATTCTTCATCAAAGGAACCAGCCAGTAAGTTCAACCAAACCACTTTTTATTAAACATAAGGGTGGCAAGGTCGAAACTCAATTTTTCTCTCCTGATGAGAATGAATCACAAGCTGGTATGCCAGTAGAGTTTTCTACACAGTTTATGATGCAACCTGTTCCTTTACAAGAAGAAATTCCTATTCTTGCTTTCTCCAGCACAGCACAGCCCATTTATCAGTCTCATAATGGAAATCACAATTACTTTGACATATGTGATTGTGATGACTGTTATGCAGATCGCATGGCAGAGGAAAGTGAAGATTGGAATAGAAAGCCCAAAAAGTCCAAAAAGAAAACAAGGTGTTCAGAGAAACAATTTTTTGATCAATATGATAAAGGAGATCCTTCTGTTGGATTGTTGGGACAATCGTCAGGAAAATATGACTATGTGGTTTCATATTCTCCACCATCTCATTATAAAAACCCTCTCCCTCCTTCACCACCTTCATGGGATGACCACTATGATCCCATACCACCTGCATCATCAAAGAAACCAAAACCATTGCCTTTACCATGTTACAAACTCATCTCAAAACCAAAAGTCTCTACCCCTAAACCCATTCCTATGATTGCAATGTACCACCCACCTTCTTCTCCAACTTCTTATGATGTTGATTTTCCTCCTCTTCAAGACCACATAGATCCCATATCACAGGTCAGGACTACTCCATATGTCAGATCTACAACAATAACACCTGAAGGAACATCCAAGCTGATCACTCCAGCAAAATCAGTGTTAAATTGGCAAACGCAGAATGCATAAGTTCATAATACAGTGCTTCAAAGAATAGAAACTAAAGTTGATCATGTTACAAGCAAAGTTTCTGTTCTGAACAATCAACAGACAGCACAATATGAAGCATTATACAAGTTGTTGGGACAGCTTGAACGGAGGCAAGTAGAATTGAAAAGTGAATTGATGAATATGATTTCTACCAAGATGTATGATGTAACCTTTGATGCTAAGGCAGTAAAATTGCAGAAACTTGAAAGAGAGATTGCTTCACTTAAGCATGATCTCAAGCAGGACTATCTTAAGTCTCCCTCACTTTCTGATCCTCTGGGTTTTTTTACCTCTTTGCATCCTCCTACCTCTCACCAACCACTATTCACGCCACCTCCTATTCACCAACCCTCATAGCAAGAACTGGAAAGACTTGGCCTTGCTTCAGAATTATTCCATAAACAATTTATCGAACAGCTTGATTTAGGCCCAAAGCCTATTCATAAAGCAAAGCCTAATACTATTTCAGTCCAATCCGAAACCATACCTACCCAAACACATGTGGCTGAGAGAGCCTTTAAGGGTTAGTCATACTTTGATACTTGATTTCTGTTTTCTTACATAACTCTAATCAGTATTAGTCCTTATAAGATCGTTAAAGATTAGTATTGTGGCAAGTGATTCTCACCATGAAATACCTGTCATTAAGTCTTATTTGCATAATACCTTCAAGATCAAAGACCTAGGTAAGCTCAAATACTTCTTAGGATTTGAGGTGGCTCGAAGTAAGATAGATATTAATGTGTGTCAAAGGAAATATGTTGGAATTGCTGGAGGAACATGGTTTTCTTGGGTGTAAACCTGCCCAAACACCGATGGTTCCTAAGTCTATTTCTCTTACTGCACCTACCTTACTTGATATCACTGCTTATAGAATATTGATTGGTAAACTCTTATATTTAACTAATTCCATACTAGACTTGGCTTTTGCTGTCCAACAGCTTAGTCAATTTTTAGATAAGCCCAATACCTCACATCTTTCTGCTGCCCATAAAATTTTACAATATATCAGAAGGACAGTAGGTCAAGGTCTTTTCCTTCCTACTGCTGGCACCTTAGATCTTAAATCATTTTCGGATTCTGATTGGGCTTCTTATCCACTTACTCGACGATCTATTACAAGCTTTTGTATCTTCTTAGGAAGCTCTTTAGTTTCCTGGACATCTAAAAAGTAGACAACTATATCTCGCTCCTCTACTGAGGCAGAGTATAGAGCTATGGTCACTACTTCTTGTTAGCTTCAATGGCTCTTATATCTTCTCCAGGATCTTCACATTGATCACTCTAAACCAGCACTCATATTTTGTGATAATCAATCGGTTATGCACATAGCAAATAACCCTATATTTCATGAGCACACAAAACATATCGAGCTTGACTATCATTTGATTCGAGAGAAACTCAAATCTAGTTGTCTTCATTTGCTGCTTGTTTCATCTAAAGATCAATTGGCTAATTTCTTTACCAATGCACATTCCTCCCCTCAATTCTCTCATCTCGTTTCCAAGTTTGGAGTCATCAATTTGTTTACTCCTTGCTTGTAAGGGGGTAATACAGCAGTGCTTTCACTAGCTCAAGTGAATTCAATTCTTGGCCACAACAAAGATGGGCTAGCTGAGTTAAAGCCACAAAGCACTCATGCTAATATTGAATTTGCAAATAATAGTCAGCATAATAGTAGTAATTCAGCAGATAAGAGTTACAAGACTTTTCACTCAAGGAGTAGAAGCAGCTGGATTGAACACATCTAAGTTATTATAGTTCATTTTGTAAATGATTGAAACTTCTTCTATTTTCAAGGGAATTAGTTAGATGACGGTTACTACTTTGTAATATAAATAGCTAGTTAAGATGTATACTTCTAAATTCTTTTACTTGAATGAAGTTACATTCAGCTCATTTCTTCTAGTTTCCATTAAAAATAAAACAATATAATAAAATATATAAAAAAAACTCAGATTTTTTACCCACTTGGCCGACCACCACAAAACAAGAAAAAAATCAACATTTAATTGTGTTTAATCATTCTTTCAATTCCATCTCTTTAATTCTTTCTTATTCTTAGCCTACATGTTTCTTTCTTTCATCTCCTCTTTGTGCAACTAAGCACTTTCACCATCTTCCCCAAATTTCTTCCATTCCTCTCTTACATTTTCATCATTAAACACTGCTAGACTTGAGTTAAGGTTGAAATAGATGGAAGGGAGAGTGATTTTCCCTTAAAGAAAGGATTGAAACAACAACCATCTTAAAAGAGATTCTGAAAACTGTAAGTGGAGAGAAATTTGAGTGAATGTAAGGAAAATTTTAGTTCCTTCTCCTCTTATTTCTGGATCTTGTGTCATAAATTTTTGAATATTCATATTTAATTTCTAAGTTTTCTTTATTCTATCCTATTCCTTTATGTTCTTCACCATGAAAACCTTGATTGAGATTCCTTAGGATTATGTATATTCATGGTTGAGTAAAAGAAAAAAAAATGGTCTTGTTTTTCTATTTGACCGAGATTATTATGACTTCGCTATTTTGTTGATTTTTCTTTTTTCTTCTTTTATTTTACTTTTCCCTCTTACATTTTATTGCTTTTATAATCATTGTAAGCTACTTTGTGATGGTGCGGTGTTGGTTGCAAAAGATATTTAAGTTTAATAATAATATTAATAATAAATGAAAATAAAACAAAAGAGACCATTTGAGATTGTTGATTGAAATTGATATGGACTTTGAGGAAACTTGATGGAGTTGCAAATAATTGGGACCAAAATTCATTTTAACAGTAATTGTGAAGGACTGAATTGGAAGGTTTTGAGACTTGTTGAACCAATAGTAGAATTTAGAGTTAGAAATATTGGAGCCGAAAGTTTGAAGATAATAATAATAATAATAATAATAATAATAATAATAATAATAATAATAATAATAATAATAGACTAAACTAAATGGATATTAAATCTAACAAGGGATTAAATGAGTAATTAATCAAAGTTATGTGGAAGGTTAGGCCAGAAGACATAAAGAATACAATGTAAATTTTGGAATTCAAAACAATTAATCACCAAAAGTGTAAAGTTGAAAAATTTATTGGCATCTGACATGTCTTGTATGTCCAAGATGAGGGCTTGGAAGCTTCTCACATATTCTCGGATGGATCCTATTTGTTGCAAATCACTAAGCTTGCAACGAGCAGTATATACGGCATTTTCGAGGCAAAACTGCGTTCTAAGTTCATTCTTGAATTCTTACCAAGAGGAGATTGTCTTCCTACCACTTTTCATTTCCTCCACTTGGCTCCGCCACCAAAGTTTGGCATCCCCAGCTAGATACATTGGAGCCACCCTTATCTTGTTCTCCTCCGATTAATCTTGGTGGCTTCCAAATAGAAATCAAGACAAATAGAAAGCTATATACTTCCCTTGAGTCTCGAATGTCGTCGTAAGTCTTAGACTCATGGATCTTTATCTTCCCATATTCGGGTGAATTAGTACCAACATTCTCGACTACTTTCATCAATATGCTTACCTTAGTCCTAGTCTCCTTCAATTCACCACGAACGGAGGTGAAAGCTTCTTGGGCTTCATTGGATAGGGACTCAACTCCCTCCTCGAGAATCTTATGGGAACCAGCAAGTTGTCTCACCACCTCTTCTAGGTTCTCCGATCTGTTATCATATGTCCCTACACCAACACCACAAACAAAATCCATACCTTGGGTGGAATTCTTATGAATTAACTCATGGACTATCTGACTCGGTCATCAATACTTCAAACAATTTTGAATTGGCCACCACGGCCAAAAGGAAATCTTAGTTAGCCAGCACTGCTTTCTAAGCTTTAGATTGAGCTACCACAACCACAATCAAGTCTGCATCGGCCACTACCGCTTTTAAAGCCTCATTTTCCCTTTTAAAGGCTTCAATTCATTGAAAAATGAGCTCGAGGTTCACTACTCGATCACCCATTTAGGCCTCACTAGGCCTGTCCCTCTCAAGGGACTGCATTCTTTTTTCGAGTGCCTCAATATCACCTATTAGGGTCTCACTAGGCATATCCCTCTTAGGGGACGGCATTCTTTCTTTGAGTGCCTCAATTCAACTCATAAAAGTTTTTCCCATCTGTTTTTTTTTTCGAGAGCCGGATCACCTCCGCTCTGATACCGAATGTCACAGGTCCACACTTGGGACCGAGTGGCGCTCACTTGGGTCGCGTTTAAGCAAGCCAGCCAAGAGTTATTCCGCCAATTCTGCGTATAAGATGGGACATTAGTTAGATTTATGTCAATGACCGAATAGCCAATAGCATTTGCAAACACGGTATGATAACATAATCAAGATAACACATAAATATAACAAGTGATCGCATAAACATAATATCATATCAAAGAGGCACAACTACATAAAGAAAGGCACAAAAATGACTAGAAATAAAGGCACAAAAATGAGTAGAAATCGGGCTAGTATTTCATTATATTCGATTGAATATTACAAAGATGACCAAGCTATTATAGAACGTTCATATAGGTAAAGGGGCAACCCACAAGGCGAACGGACCCGTCAAGCATCCGATCCGAGTAACTAGTCCAATTAATGACTAGTCACTCCCCCCTAAAGAGCCTAAGGGGTATGTTGAGACCTGACAGGAGGAGACATAGATATATTCCAGCCATCATTCCCTTGAAATTACAAAAATATAATTATTTTTAAAAGATTATTTCGCCCTTTCATTGCAAAATGTCCCCCCTTACATAATGCAGGCTTTACTACACAAAAACTGAGGTTGATCAAACCAGATTTCTAGTGATATTTCAGTGAATTTTTGGTTTTGGTTTGCCGAGAAATCAATAAAAGCACAAATTCTCTATGGGTTAGGATTTTGAGAATTGGGGAAGAATAAGAAAAAGATACTCATCGCAAACGAAGTGCAATGTTGTGTGGGATTAGGAAGGGATGGAATTGGAAGAGAGAACAAAAAGGGGTGGGGTGCACGATTAAAGTATGCTGGAAATGGGGAGAGAGTTAAAATAAAAACCTAATAAGCGACCACATAAGTGTGGTCGATACAGTGTATTTCAAACAACGACCACTCTTATGTGGTCGCTAATGTATTTTTTCTTTAATAATCTATATTTATAAATATTAATTATTCTTAAAAAATAAATTAATTATTAAATAATATAAAATTACATTAAAATTAATTAAACTATATATATAATATTATAATAGATAAATTAATAAGTAAATTAATTAGATATTAATTAACTAATTAAAATAACTATAACGCAATTAATATTTATAAAATATATAATTAATTAAATAAATAATTAAATTTTATGATTAATTAATTACAAAATATATTGATATTAACTTATATTTAATTTATATATTAATATAAATATAGAAAATTAAAATGAAATATTAATTAACCAATTAAAATAACTATAACGCAT
>CATIWF010017499.1:0-25342 GCA_949630135.1 Balakata baccata | reverse complement strand
CACAAGTGAACAAAAATTAATATCTTATTGAATGATATGTGAAAAATAATATTTATTAGATAATTATTTTAAATTTTAGAAATTCTAATTTAATTAGAATTAAATTTAAAATAGATAAATTATCTCATAAGAAATTTTATCTTGATTAGAAATAATCTAAAAGATAAAATTGAAATCATTTATTTATTTTCTATTTAAATGAAAATAAGATAATGAATGATTTTTTATCCTAATTAACAAATTCTATTCAAAATAGAATTGTAAATTGGAATAAGAGTCCATATCTACCTAGAGATATTTTGGTTTTAGAATTCTTAAGTTTGTTGGTCACAAACTTTCTTAGGATCACAACAACAATAAAAGGAGAATTGTTAATTCAATATTCAAAAAAACAAGAGAAATGGAAAAACTATCTAAGGTTTGTGTTTCACACAGTTTCCTTAAGACAAATTCGCTTCCTACACTGGTGTTTTAAGATAACCGGCGTTTGTCTCCCAGGATACAACAGATTTTAAGTAGTTGTTGAACACACCATACCTACTTACAGCAAACTTTGAATTTGTCACACTCTCTATCACTTGAGAAGAATAAGAAAAAGAAGGAAAAAAACTCTTCAACAAGATTCAAAGTAAACTCTCTCAAAAAAAACTCTTAAAAATTCAAGTCAAAACCACCTATTTATACTTGATGGAAAAGACATGGGATTAATTGTAATTAATTTCCTTTAAAGGAAGCCAATAATGTCTTTGTAACTCTTAAATAATGGTGAAATTAATCTTTGAAACATCAGAAATTGAAATTTCAAAAGACATGAAGCTCAAAAGACCATTTTGGAACACAATCCACATGGGAGTGTGGATCTGCCTTGCACACATTGCAGACATAACGACACAGGCGTGTGGATCCATATGGGACTGTTGAATCCATAGGACCATGTAGATCCACACGGGCGTGAAAAACTACTAGCTGTGTGGATCAACACGGGAGTGTTGCCAAATTTTTCCAGAAATAAAAAAAAATAATTTGTAAAAATTAGGTTTGTTCAGGACCACGAGATTTTGGACCGACATTCATGTACGTAGGTCGCACACCCACACATTGGCCTATCCCGGGCCATGGATTTGCACCCTCCCTGCGCTTGAGCATGCGAGAAAGAGTCTTCCATTCTACTTTTCTTACCCATGTAAGAATGCATCTTTATATATAAACACAGATCCAAATTCAAATTTTAGTGATGTGGGATAAACTCCCACTTCACTTTTCACATTTAAATTTCCTTACCAAGAAACTTATTTTGAACTTAAATTTCTATTCACACATTCTCCATTTTAAGCATATGAATACATTAATTCATAGTCCTCATGTCAAGAAACACATATCCGGGTCTTTCTCCTAAAACCGAGTTATGGGACCCACCCGAATTATCCCCTCAAAATGGCTCATAATCACAATTTTTCCAACAATCCCCCACATGAATAAAATTAGGCGAAAAAGTAAGACGAACAAAGTCTTACTTCGTGATAGAGTTTGACAATTGAAACCTGCACAGGATAGGTAGGTGTTACCCTTTGAACCTTCCTTTATAAAAATATATTTAATTTACCCACTGTCCAGTTGACATGATGTCATTGAACTGTTCAGTTTTCTTGAGTAAATATGATACACTCTATACAGGAATCTTTCTTGACAAAATTCAATTCTTATTGTTATGTTCATTTTGGCCCTGAACATCTACCTGGTTCTGCAAGAGTTTTTGGAGAATTGAATGTTAATACCTTCTCCTTTGAAGCAGCCCCACTTCACTCCCACATAGGTGATACCTTACACAATTGTATCATTAAAAGCATAACTTAACCTCATTTCCAATCTTCACTTGGTATATTCGCCATAGTGATCTTTCCACGTCTTTACAATTAGGTTGTCCCATTGAACCTAGATCTTTGGATCTCCAATCAACTAGGTTGGGTTTTCCTTTGTATCGACTTATTATACTCTTACGGGTTTAAGTCCCATTCCCCTTCATGATTTATCAACTTGCTCTCGATTTAACCATTTGGTTAGCGGATCTGCAATTTTATCCTTTGATTTTACATAATCAACAACGATAACCCTTATTGAGAGCAGTTGCCTAATAGTATTGTGTCTACGACGAATATGTCTAGACTTACCATTATACATGTTACTCTGTGCCCCTCCAATTGTAGATTGACTATCACAATGTATGAATATTGGTGGCACGAGACTTTTCCATTTCAGAATATCTTCTAAGAAATGGCGTAGTCATTCAGCTTCTTCAGCACATTTGTCTAATGCAATAAACTTAGATTCCATCGTGGATCTAGCTATAACAGTTTGTTTAGAAGATTTCCAAGCCACAGCTGCACTAGTTAGTGTAAATACATAACTACTAGTGGATTTTGAATCTTTTATATTAGAAATCCAATTAGCATCATTGTAACCTTCTAGTACAACTGTATATCTGGTATAATGCAGTCTATAATTACGAGTATACCTTAAGAACCTAAGTACACTTACAATTCTTTTCTAGTGATCTAGCCCTAGATTACTCGTATATCGACTTAATTTACTCACTGCATAAGCAATATCTGGTCTTGTACAATTCATTAAGTACATGAGACTGCCAATCACATAGGCATATTCTACTTGAGATACATTTTCTCCTCTATTCTTTCATAGATGAAGGCTCAAGTCCAATGGGGTTCTAGCAATATTGGTATCATCCTTATTGAATTTACCAAGTATTTTATCAACATAATGAGTTTGACTCAAGGTCAGCCCATCTGATCTTCTAGTAATTTTAATTCCTAGAATCACATCTGCTAGTCCTATATCTTTCATATCAAACTTTGAATTTAATATATCCTTGATAGACTTGACCATTTTATCATTACTACTAACAATAAGTATGTCATCAACATATAAACATAATATGACATAACCGTCACTCGTGTTTTTGATATAAACACATTTATCACACTCATTGATTTTGAGGCCACTAGATAGCATAACACTATCAAATTTCTCATGACATTGCTTAGGTGCTTGCTTCAAACCATACAATGATTCAACCAATCTACATACTTTCTTTTCTTGTCCTAGGACAATGAACCCTTCAGGTTGTATCATGTAGATCTCTTCATCTAAATCTCCATTTAGAAAAGCAGTTTTTACATTCATTTGATGTATTTCAAGATTGTGCAACGCAACAATCGCTATAATCATTCTTATAGAATTGATCCTAGTTACAGGGGAATAAGTATCAAAATAATCTAGGCCTTCCTTTGTCAAGTGTGGTGTTAAGGGACACTGAAAGAAAGACTGCCCTAAGATTGTGAAATCAAGTAAAGGGAATCTTTTTATTATTGAGGCTTGTTTTGTTCAGAATTCTATAGATACCTAGATTGTAGATTCTGGTGTTAGTGATGTACCCAAAAGGCAATCGCCTCAGGCACTTAGTGTATACATTCATAAAGGCATATTTTCATTATATTAGTATTCATTTGCATATGAATTGATATAGATCTTAAACTGATTAATGAAAGTCCATGATATGAAACATAGCATGAAGGAAATCATGATGGGATCGTGATAATGAGATTTCTATCATGTGTAATTATGTTAGTATCTAAATTATCCCTAGTCATAGGATTAACAAGACAGGACATTTTTTATCCGGATAGACCAGCACATGTTATATTCCTTGATTAGATCAAGCAGTAGATCTCATAAGCTATGAGCATGAGATGTTCAACATTAACATGTGGATACTTGCTAAGAGTAGTCAAGTACATTGGATGACCTACTATGAGACAATCATATGGATTATCTATTCAAATGTCAATGATAGTCTCATCATAGCAATGGTGCATGTATCCTTAGACTTGAGGTACTCAAGGATATCTGAAGGGTTTTGATAATGTATCACATACATATAATGCAGCGGAAAATAAAATTTTTCAAAATCCGAATCAAAGGATTATACATGTGCCAATTAAAACTAATTTAACCAAAGAAAATTCAGAATTTATACTTTTATAATTTCTTGATTTTTCTTCAACTTATCACCTTGTTGGGTTGTAGCAAACGATAACAATCCAATCTTGGATTGTCTCTAACCATATCCACGCAAAGATGAGAGGATGAAACCACTAGGGAGATGCTTGAACATACCTCAAAGTGCTAGCAATGGTGTATGTTCATATGAGAAGAAAATTAAACGCGAAGATGAGAAAATTAAAGAGTTTAATTTTCTTGTTGTCTCCAAAAATTTTTCTTCTCCCAAAAATTTTTCCTTGTCTATTTTCTGTCTTTTAGGGTTTTCTGATCTAAAAGAAAATCAGAAAAATAGATCCAAATTGAAGAGAGGAGAAAGTAGAGTTACATGAATAGTAATGGCCATTAAGGCCAATTTAAGGGCATTGGCCAGCTGCTGCACACTAGCACGCGCAGCAGCCCGCCTAGGCCTGCCAAGCCGGCGGGCCCGTCAACCCCCCTGAGCAATTTTTTCCCGCGATCTTATCGCGAATCGACTCAAAATAATTTTTTCATATTTTGGATCTCATCCTAAGCCATTTTGCTCATTTTTTACATCTCTAAAGCGTGTGACCCATTAGGTTCCCGGTTATGTTGGCCACTTAAATTATCAAATAATTTAAGCAAATCATGAGCGGTATCTAGCAACACATCATGATCCCCAATTGACTGGAAAGTCAGTGGTTTGACTACAAACCTTTCATAGACAACAATATGTGCAACTCGTCCTTTCACCATTCTATACCCCACTCGGTTCAGAGCATGGACTCTATGTCAGCTCCTGCTAGACTGACTACATCACACCTAGCCCAAGTGATTTAAGATCTTGTCACTGAGACTCATTACTCAATTAGACATGTCACTGAAGACCATCTTCATGACAGTTCCACTCTGGCCAGAGATTCCTGAGTAATGATCTCGACAAGAGGCCGTGGGTATACTCTCCCTCTATCGGGAATGGTGAATCCTCTGTTGGCTACCCAATTACCTTCGAATACCTCAAGCTGCACCCAATCACCATCCTATGAGTGACCTCTATGAGGTAACAAGGAATGGAGTCAAAGCACAGAATCAGTATCCAAGATATCTTTGAGTACCTCAAGTCTAAGGATACATGCACCATTGCTATAATGAGACTATCATTGAGATTTGAATAGATAATCCATATGATTATCTCATAGCAGGTCATCCAATATACTTGACCACTCTTAGCAAGCATCCACATATTAACTATGAACATCTCATGCTCATAGCTTATGGGATCTACTGTTTGATCCAATCAAGGAGCATAACATGTGCTAGTCTATCCGGATCAATAATGTCCCATCTTGTTGATCCAATGACTAGGGATAATTTAGATACTAACATAATTACACATGATAGGAATCTCATTATCATGATCCCATCATGATTTCCTTCATGCTATGTTTCATATCATGGATTTTTATTAATCAGTTTAAGATCTATATCAATTCATATGCAAATGAATACTAATATAATGAAAGAATGCCTTTATAAATGTGTACACTAAGTGCTTAAGGCGATTGCCTTTTGGGCACATCTTTAACATATAGAACTATTGAGTGAAGATGTTCAGTCTGTTATGGTAGAAAAGGGATTGGCTGCTGTAGGCCAAACAGTCTAAGAACTCAATCAGGTTGGTGCCACTCTACTATATGCATGCATATTAATGGCACCAATGTCCTCCATTTGTCGCGACTTCTTAACTACTTGGCTAGTAAATATTAAATAACATCTATAGTATATGACTCTCATATAATCTATTCAGTGAAATATAAGATGTTAAACACTATTAATTGTTATAAAAAATTTATTTAGGGGCAACATAACACACCTTATCGGAGCAATATATATCAAGTCTGTATCGAATTTGGGCAAGCTCATGTGAAGGTATGTCATGTACTATCCGCTGACCGATCCATTTATATTTATTTATGTATATAACGAAGTAAAATTTTTTTAGTTCTCTTGACTTTTAATTAATAATATTAATAATATACAAAATAATATTAATAATTAAAAAGTCATATACCTAATGGTGCATCTTCCAGTATTTCATTAACTCTCACTATTGGAGCCAAAAATGGAAATCTCTCCCATGCCCAAAGCTGTAAAATAAATAACGCACTTGCAATTTGGGACACAGAAGGAAATCTACATGTCATGCACAATTCTCTATATAAGAACCTTAACGTGGCAACTCTCCAACTATACTGGTTGATGGCTGTAAAATCCTCTAAAATAGAAGATAAATCAAGGATACTCTTCCAGTGCCTTTGCCACATAATAAGGGTCCACTGATGATACGCAGAATATGTGCACAAACATGAGATATAATAGTGTTCATATCAACTCCAGGAGGTAGTATTGCAAATTGATCTTCCAGCCATCTTAATTTTATTTGAAAGCCTCTAATTGCATCTGGTGGAGGTCTAATTCCTAGTAAACACTCACAAAGAGATAGTCAATCACCACTGATCTGTCCAATAACCAGAAAACCATCAATAGATAGACCAGTCAGAATAGCTATATCCTGAAATGTAATTGTGTATTCTCCTTCAGGCATATAAAATGTATGTGTCTCTGGTCTCCATCTCTCAACTAGTGCAGTTATTAAATATCAATCAAGCTGAAAAAAAGATATCTGAACTAATTCATAAAATTTGGTATGTCTCAACAAATATTTAAGTCAGTCATGAGCATCATTACCTATTGTATGTGTAACTCTACTACTACGTCTGTAGTAAAACACCTCATTTTCTATCTGAAAAAAAATTATACATATGATATGTGTCATTACATTCTTTACAATGTCATAAATGATATTCGAATGAAATGACTGCTATTTTTATTACTTCATTATTCCAAATTGTTTCAGATATGTGTTGAGCTTGTAAATATAATAACGAACCATCATATAATTGAGGATGCATGTAATCACGTGGGTGTCATACCTGCATGGGACTGTATAATATAAGATATACATACCATATATTAATAATGATAAAACTTTTGAAGTATCATTCATTTAATAATGTAATTATACACTTAATGAAGTAATAATTAATGACTAATATAATTACATTCAAAATGAATGACAAAATATTTAGGCTACAAGTACATAGTAATAATACAATTAAAGTCTAATTTCTCGAACACGTCTTTGCATTATGACCTGTCTGATCACATTTACCACAAAAGGACACATGTTGATCCTCCTATGTTTTCCAGTCCATCTCATTTTTTCTACGAGATACTTTTGGTCTTTCTTTTTTACGCTTCCATCCATGATTTGGAACAATAGACAGTTCATCTGTTAATGCCCAGTAATCCTTGTGACTGTTCAAAAGACAGTTCAAAAGGGGTTGATCATACATTCATTGTCTCAAGCATTGTATGAAATGATGAAATATATTAAGTGTAATCCATCTGATATTTCATACAAGCTGCAATGACATGAAAATATGGCATTTTGCTTTGTTGAAATTTTCTACATGTACATATTTTTTGTGTCAATTTGATTGTTTAACTGTAACCTCATTTTCTCCTTTCATTGTTATATGCTGTTGTGATAACAAATACTCAATTTTCTGTCATATGATCTGACTTGATGACTATGAGTCTTTTGCACTCGATGCTTCAATATCTCTACATATTTAGGAGTGAATTGATAATTACTAGCAAGTGCTTGTGAATATCTAACACGATATTCATCAAACAAGTCAATAAACTTGACAATTTTTTAGTGCAAATTATTCACTTTTGGTGCAAGTTGCTTACGAATGACAAATTAACTTTTTTAGTTTTCAAGATATTCAAATATCACAATATTCGTTATCAAATAACTAATGATAAAAATCATTTATACATAGATACATATTAGCTTTATCTACCAATTTTTTCATACTTTGATTTTTGAATTTAGTATTATAGTTGCTGGCAATATGACAAATACAATATCTGTGAGGATTTTGACTCCATAAATTCTAACTCATTGCATGCTTGATTCCTATGTGGCGATAAAAAATAATGCACACATCATTACGGCCATCACAAATAATAGTGCGTAATAGATTCATGAAACATTCCTAGTTCTCTTTGTTTTCCTTTTCGACAAAAGCAAATGCAACCGGTAATATTTTATTTTTACCATCTACAACTTGAGCCATCAGGAGAATACCTTTATACTTTCCATATAAAAATATTCCATCAACATACAAAATTGGTTTGCAATGTTTGAAACCTTCAATGTATGACTTGTATGCCCTAAACATTCATTTAAATCTATGAACGCCTTCAACAAAACGACCATTGACTATGTGTGCCTCACCTTCTACGTTCCAAAAAGAACCTCTATTTCTAATGCATAAAGTCACATAGGTGTAAATAGGAATCATCCCTCATTGATTACACCCTCATTGAGTACACTTTCGCTGTTGCCTTAACATCATCCCTTGAATTAGAAGACATTTATACGTGAAACTCTTTTAACAAATCCAAAATTATGCCTTCTTCTGGTATATTTATATTTATTTCCATCTTTTCAATGTCACGACTATTCAAGCGTGTCCAATAATTACTATCAGCTATATATTCAGATCTAAGTCCACTTTCAATCAACTGATCAAATTCATTTTCCTCATCATTTTTATCTACATCATAATAGTTTTCTTCATCATCCTCATCAATATCAGTGTTGTCCTCCTTATTTTCATTATCATCGATATCATCGTCCTCCTCTTCATCATCATAATCTCATAGTTATACATATCTATATCATCTTTCTGTGGACTTGACCCACTTATCTCAAAAAATGTTGGATTTGATGATTCACATCCTCCAACATTATGTTGTTCAATTGACTTATCACATGAGTAATCAACAAATAATTCAATAAATTGCAAGCTGGAAAATTGGCTAACAATTTGATGTATCAATGCAATTTCATTTTCACCCTATATTTGTATAAGTGAAAAAAATATATTTCCACTTTGGTCACATATTTGATCTCTATACAAAATCTTGCCGATAACTGTGTTACTATCATTTTCTAAAGTTGTTTTAATTTTATATAACAAAACTTCTATGCATAATTCTTCATTTAGAGAAATAATTTTTGTATATCCATTTACAAAAGTAGCGCCAACTTGAGTCTAAATTATATCATCATTCTAATATATGGTCATAAACGGTATTGAAAACATTACACTGTTTTTTCATTGTTCAGATAGTTGATTTCAACATATAATAATAATAATAATAATAATAATAATAATAATAATAATAATATCAATTACACACATAACATACTTATTACTATCTATGACATATATAATTATGAAATTAGGATTTTTAGCCTTTTTTTTTTGTAATACTTAAGATATTTCCGGTGTAAATATATGATTTTTGTGATAATAATAATATATAATTTTTATGATGTATTTTCATATTTCAAATCAAATTTGGTTTTTATAGTAGTTTTGAAGGCAAATTAGTCATAGTATTTGGTGTTTGTTTTTCTGTAATAAGAACTAATAGTTATGTGATATTTTCGACATTTGTTGTGTCCCTTGAGCTCGATACTAGGTTGTTGTTTTTGTCCCTTACATTGTCTAATAATGTGGCTACACATCCTTTCTTTTCTTTTTTCTCTTTGCTACTATAAATACTTCTCTTTTTTGTCACAAATAAAAGGTACCTTTCTAAGTTCAATCTATTTTAGTGATATAAAAAAAATTGAGGAAGAAAAACACACCTTAATCCAAAATTTTCACTGATATAAAAAAAAAATTACAAAGCTAAAAATCGGAGCAAAGAGAGCTTCAATTGAAGTGCCTTTGTGAAAGAAAAAAAAATAAAAGAGCAAAGTTTAAGATTGGAGCAAAAGAAAAACACAAAAGGTGGAGATAAACCGGATATTGAGCAGAACTTGGAGCAAATAAAAAAAATGAAAGAGCAGTCTATTTATTCAAATCTAAATATTAATAATTTGAGTTGGTATGAATTCAATTTTAGTAGCTGTACATTAATCACAGGTAAAAATAAAAAGTTGAAACTATGAAGAATTTATAGTAAAAAAAAAGTTGGGACAACCTCATTTGCTCGCTATTTGGACTGACGCACGTCCTCACTAATCCCTCAACACAACTATAAATTTAAAAATAATACAAAAACTGCTATAAATTTATAATACTTTTTCTAATTACCACAATTTAAGAAATATCCCCCTTACCTGAATAAAGCTTTCATGAATGTATTGTATTATATATCCATTGGGTTTCCCTTACTACCTTTTTAATAGGTTGTATACTTATATAAAAACTTCATTTACATAATGATGATATTTCCTTTTTAGGAATTACAAATAAATTATTTTTTTAGATTAAAAAATTTAAAAATTCTAATTTTGTGGTATTTTAAAAACTATTTTCTAAATTAGGGTGCTAAGATGGATTGGAGTGGAAATGGTTAAAGGGACCAAAGCTATTTGCCAGTTGAAAACGCGACAGCCAATTCTTTTTTCTTTTTTTTTTTATGAATTTCTGCATGATTTTTTTTTTTTTTTTATAGACAACCGGTCTTCCTCTTATTTGACAATTCTATCCCTTATATGTTATGGATAAAAGTTAACAATCTCAGCATAATTTATATTTTTGGTTTTTTTTTTTTTTGAAAAAAGGGAGTTGTGCACTTGTTGTAAAAGCAGACAGTTTTCAACTTTCCATTTGATGTGTTCCACACCCCTCTAAATTAGGAATTGAATTGCATGTTGGGATGACAACAGAAGGTACCAAACAAAAAAAAATGTCATTCCAAATACGATTATATATATATTTAATTGTATTCGTTGTTAATATTATTTGTTTAATTATCCGAATCTGTTTATCATTAAAAAATTTAAAATAAGATAAAATTTAAATAAAATAAATAATTAAAAATTAATAAAAATATACAAACAATCTATTATAAATTATTACAAAATCAAATAAAACAAAGAAAATAAAAATTCAACACATTTAAATTAAAATAATTCATCAAATAGTACAAAAATAACATTAGAACAATAAAATTTAAATATTCCGCATTATGATACAATAATTATATTTCAAATTTTCAACTTATATTATATTTTTAATTCAACAAAAATAAAAGTAATTATATCATTACATTCGATAAATTACAATAAAATAAATCTTATATAAATATAATAAGATTTATTGGGTAGCGGATACAGGAGAACCTCTATCTATATCCGTCCCAAAACTTTAATAGAATTATCCACTGAGTCTCCATCATTTGCATCAATTACTTCTTAATTACTAATAACGAAGTTACAAAACAAAAACTAAATTCAAATACAGAAGTATTACTAGCGGGCTGAAATTAACCTTCCTTTCTTAATCCATAAGAGAAGACTCCATTCCTTCTCTCCGATTCCACGCCATCTTTTCCACCTTCAAACTCCGCCAAAGTATAAAATTCCCATTTGGCAAACTTAGCGTCACTGCTTGGTATGGTATATAACTGACATGTTAGTTGATTCCAAGGACTACTTCCCTAACCAATTACTTATTTCGGACTTCGTGTTTATCGCCGGTCAAATTTGGATTTCAGCAGGCCTCTTCATTTCCTCAACCACACTTCAATATTTCCATCGGTTCCCACAATTTTCAATTGTTGCTTCCTCTCGCCACTTTCAAAGCAGCCTTGCTAGGTACGTTCCACCTCTGTAATCTCTTGCTTTACTTCTTCCAGTTTTGAATTTTCTATTTTTATTTTTGTTTCCTGATGCTGATTTCATCTTTTCAATACCGGCACCCATACACTGGACCGTTTGGACTTAAATTTCAGAAAAAAATACTTTTTTCATTTTGTATTTTTAATTGTTTGGAAACTTAACTTTTAGCAGATAAATAATTATTTTTTTAAAAGCAGTTTAAAAAAAAAATTTATAAAAAATTAAAAAGATTAATTAATTAAACTAAAAAAATTTAAAATCTACAACAGCAATTCTAAACATTACATGCCTTTCTAACTGCAACAAGTTTATTCAGCCCCATGATTTCATTTTTTTTTTTCTTAATTTCAATTTTTCTTCTTCCCACCTGTGTCGTAATTTAAGGAGTAATCAGCTATTCAAGAAAAAAGATTACCCTTTTTTTTTTTTTTTGGCTTTCCTCACTAAAAACTGCATGCATAAACTGTTAAATTGATCTTCAAATGAAATGTTATCTCTTGGAAATTGAATTAATCCTTATCTCTTCCATTCTTGCACAAACAAATTCCTAGCCTTGCCCTGCTATAAATGCTCATTCTTGTTTTTTCACAGATTGTACAATTTAGATCATTGACATCATTCGCAGAATTATTCTTCACTTCCTACCAATTACCATCCAAGATAAATGAATTATATGCGGTGGATATTTTATTTTTGGGAAATAATTTGAAGTTGCAATCTACTCAGTAACACAATAATTCAATTTCAACTTTATCTTCAATGGTTCTATCCTCATTGTTGCACAAAATAGCTTTTTGATGTGTGCGGCCGTAACTTTTCTTGTTTTACGTAAAACTCCAGAGAATAAATGAGGCTGCATTTGCTATATTAATTGCCAGTCCTTTTTTTTTTTTTTCTCTACTCAACGAAAAACATATTCCAGCACCGATTTTATAGATTCGGACCACAGATGAAGGTTTCACGGTAGTTGATTTGAAAACCATTCATTTATGCTCTTTCTCTCTCCTTTGGGCATTCTTTTTTCTTCTCCTGGATTTGCTTGTGTAGGTCATATTCAGCTTTCTCAGTAAACAGCTTTCTTGTCCAGGATTTGTGTGGTCATTTCCTCTGCATCTATTGTTGTATTCTCTGTAAACAGCTGTCAACATAGTTGTTATTGGCTCCATTTTCTATCAAAGGATGGGATGGGCAAACATTTATAAAAGGCGCCTGAGAGTACTTTCTGTGGCTGTTATGATTTATCTGGATTATAAGGTATTGTTTCTTGACTGCTCTCTACTTCTATCTTGACTTGGTATATGTTAATATTCTGGTTATGCTAATTGCCTCCCCCCGCCCTCTTTTTTTCTTTTTCTTTTTTTTTTTTTTAACTTGTATTAAGGCCTTACAACAAAGAGAGAAATGGACAATCGAAACCAAAAGAGCTGCTTTATGGGTTAAGGCACATGAGCGCAATGCTAAGCGTGTTCTCAACTTGATGATAGAGTTGGAAGGTTTGTGGGTAAAGCTTGGACAGTATTTATCCACACGTGCTGATGTTCTTCCTCATCAATATATATCACTTCTCGAGCAGCTACAGGACTCTCTTCCTTCTCGTCCCTTGCAAGAGGTTATGGTCTTTATATAACAGATGGAGAGGGCTTTTTATGCACTTTTGGTTTGTTTCATGTCCCTATGGATGATAAATGGAATGAATTTTACATGTTCAGTGGAATACTGCTGACTTTGGAACAGACTTTATCTGAAAGATAGAATTCTAATCAGCAATATCAACTTTGTAAGGTGGTCAATCAAATGAAGAAAAACAAAGTAGAAAATTCTGAAAGTTATCTTTGTTTATCTTTCAAGAGTTAAATTTTGGAGTATATGTAAATGGTTATCAACAAACTCTAGATACTTGGTTTGCTAAATTGAAGTTTTCTTTTCCGCAGGTTTGTCAGACTATACAGAATGAATTGGGAAAATCCATGGATGATCTTTTCTCAAATTTTGACAAAACTCCTTTGGCAACAGCATCAGTAAGATCCTTGAGACTATATTTTGTGGTGGTTTGAAAATTGTAGCGATCGTTTGATATTCTATACAGATTGCTCAAGTTCATCGGGCAACACTGATCAATGGGTGTGAAGTGGTTGTTAAGGTTCAACATGAGGGCATAAAGACAATTATTTTGGAGGTTTGCAATTTTAGGCTCATAATATTCTAAAATGAAGAGTAGTAAGGGTTACAACCTTTTTTTTGGTCTTTTGTTCATGCCATTGTTTTTCAGGATTTAAAGAATGCAAAATCGATTGTTGAGTGGATAGCATGGGCAGAACCACAATATGACTTCAATCCCATGATAGATGAGTGGTGCAAAGAAGCTCCAAAAGAACTTGACTTCAATACTGAAGCTGGTACACTTTGACAGATAAAGTTTATTTTTTTTATTTTAGTAGATGTCGAAATCAACTTGAAGAAGGTAAGTTTGGGTGAATCCTCATTAATATTCAAATGTAGGGAAGTGAAATCCAATCATCAGGAGAAGGGAAATTCTGTTTCAGAATTTCAAACTGTAGATGAGCATATTAAGTGTCCAATGAAGTTATTGGAAATAGGGGTGGTAGTAAGGGTTAGAATCTTCTGGAATCACAATTGGCATTGGCAATGCAGCAGTATTGTGATTATAGAAGGGAGGAAAAAGCTAGCAGAGGGTTGTGGTGTGGTTGTAATGTTATGAGGCAGCTATTGTGATTGTAGATGCTACATTTGTTGAGGAATGCAGCAACAAAATCATGAAGGCATAATATTATAAAGGTGTTGGCTATAGTGCTGGCAAAAGCAGTTCTTTGGTGAAGATGTTACTGATGGAAGCCACAGTTTAGATGGTAATGGAGTACTAATTGGTCTGATGACATTGGCACATTACCAGTAGTAATTTGGTGTTAACTAATGCAAGGGCATTTCCGTGGTGCCCATACTTGAATGGCCATATGGTGAAGCAGCAGTTCGTGGCAATGCCTCACTGGTGGGCTTGAAGGTTGTAGAAATGAGTGATTTGTAATGGTGTAACTATCAGCAACTTACTTGCACGTCCGAATCTGTGGCATTCTACTCTTTACAAGAATTTCCATATATACTGTTGAAAGGAGTTTTGAATTTGTTCCTGTTATAGAATTCATCTGCTTTCAAATTTATTATTGAAAACCTTAATTTGTAAACTTTTTGGCATACTTCTGCTTTAGTGATGTTTGCCTTTGTATTTGTAGAGAATACCAGGACTGTGTCTAGCAATCTTGGCTGCAGAAACAAAAAAGATGATAGCAAACCTTACAATCAAGTGGATGTCTTGATTCCAGAGGTTATTCAGGTAGTTTGTCTCTTTTTACATTGTTTTATATGCATCTCTGGAACATAACACATCTCTGAACAGTCTTAGAGGCCTTAACACAAATATTAAATGGCTTTATGTAAGACAACTATATAATATTCCTGGATGCATCTAATTTTGTTGGTTACAGTTTTTCCAATTAATGATTGCCTCTAAGGAAAGGGCCCAAGAAATTTTAAAAATCATATTGCAATGTCAATGCCATTATGAAGCCTTATGGAGTGGAATTCAGGAGAAGGATTTTTGAAAGTACACCACGCCAGGTTCATATTTAAGGCTTTGTTATGTTTTAAAAAAAAAAAAATTATTTGTTCAGATTTAAGGTTTAAGGCTTTGTTAAGTTGATGCCATCATGAAGTTATACATTTGACTAAAGACATCAGAAACTAATGTCCAATTAATAAATTATGCATGGTAATCCAAAGTCAGGAATGTTTTTTCTTACATCCGATGCCAAATTTTTGTTGCGCCAAAATCATTTCTGACATATAATTTTTCTCTTTATTCTAGTTAGCCAAGTAAAACACTGAACTAGCCTATAAATGTTATCTTTTTTCATTATACTTACTAGGTTTTTTGTGATATGCAATGAATCCGTTTAATTACATTTATCATGGGTTGGGGAAGCTCTTGCTAATGGATGTTGTTCCCCTGAGTGTTTTATTTTGTTTGCTTGCATGGGATAATGTTTCCTGATAACTTCACTTGTCTTAATTTGAATTATGTTGCTCAAACGGCAGTCAAGTGAAAAAGTCCTAATTTTAGAGTATATGGATGGAATTCGTCTAAATGACCGTGAATCCCTTGATGCTTATGGGGTCGAAAAACAGCATGTTGTTGAAGAAATAACTCGTGCCTATGCCCATCAAATATTTGTTGATGGATTTTTCAATGGTGACCCTCATCCTGGTATTTCATTCTCTATCTCCCTTTTATTCTTCTGAATTTCTCTTTACATATGATAACTTGCTAACACTCTTAAGTGGTGGGTTATCCTACTTTTTTTTTCCCTTATAAATATACTCTTACTCTATATTGCAGGGAATTTCCTGGTAAGCAAACAACCTCCACATCGTCCAATTTTGCTCGACTTTGGGCTTACAAAAAAAATATCGAGTTCCATGAAACAAGCACTGGCCAAAATGTTTCTTGCATCGGTTGAGGTTTGTTTTTCTTCTGTCTCTGATAAGATCAACAATGCATGAAAATTTTATAGCATCAAACTTTACTTCATTTAGTGACTACTAGTGAGCTAATTGTCATGCATGGCATCTCAGTCCTGTTATCAGCTACAATTTTACTGTCTGTGTGCTTGTGTACCTGCATGTCAACACCTCCTCTTGATCATTACGCTTTGTCCTCTGCCTACTGTGTGTCACATACTTCAAAAAGTACTTTAAAGCGAAAACTAGTATTTGAAATAAGGAACATATTGTGATAGAAATAAGGCAGGTATGTTGTTTCACCACCCCTAATTATACTCTGCTTCACTATTACCATGTTAAACATGCCCATGCCCAATCAGCTAATGGCAATAATTTGCAGCTTCTTCATTCTGAAAACTGTTTGTCTTTTTCAATTTTCCTTTTTTTGTTCATGCTTTGTAAGATAATTGTGATTCTCTATCTTATAGGGGGATCACGTGGCCCTTTTGTCTGCCTTCACAGAAATGGGGCTCAAGCTGCGCCTGGACATTCCAGACCAGGCAATGGAAATAACAAATGTATTATTTCGTTCATCAACACCAGCAAATGAAGCTTTTGTGAGTGCATTGGCTGCTTGTCATGTTTTTCTTATGAACTTCTTGAAGTCCTATCATATAAACATAATGATAATCCTGTTAGGAAAATGTGAAATCTTTGGCTGAGCAAAGATCAAAAAACATGAAGGTGATACAGGAAAAGATGAAGCTGAGCCAAAAAGAAGTTAAACGCTTTAACCCAGTAAGTCCTAGTATCACTTCCTTCTATCTACATATTTCATGATCTGTTTATTTAACATGTCATTCCCATCTAGTAACAAGCATTCGTTTCAGGTTGATGCATTCCCTGGGGATATTGTAATATTTTCACGGGTTTTGAATCTTCTGAGAGGTCCATACAGAAATATACTTCTTTCAGCTTATTGGGCAAAGAATTGCACTTTTCTTTTCTGTTTTCTCATTCTCTATATGAATTAGGCCTTTCATCCACAATGAATGTTCGTATAGTATATCAACATATCATGAGACCATTTGCAGAATATGTTCTACAAGGGTGAGTATCGTAAACAAAATGTCAATTTTTGACGTTTTTGTATCTAATACTTGTCTGTTTGAAATATAAAATCAATTTTCAGAAACATCAATAAGGGACCAGCAGCAAATGCACAATGGATCTATAACACACAAGTTCATTCTGATGTGGAGGCAAAGTTGAGAAAGCTATTGGTTGAGCTAGGCGATGAAGACCAAATACTAGGAATCCAGGTCTGCACCATTATTCAACTATATGAAGATCGAAAGCTAAATGGCTTCTCTCTCATATATATAGCATAGATTCAAGATTATGTGATGATCCTTTATTTGTACTCTCTTCATTTCACTTCAATTTTGTTAGTCTTCTGTTTTCCCTTGCAGTTCCATTGAAATCAAGGATTTTCTGACAGAGCTATGGTTGTATATCAAAATAAATTAAAAACATAGAACTTTTGAGTGGCCAGCGTCAATGATTTGGCAGCGCCTTTTTAAATCTGGATGGTTTCCAAAAAGATATTCAAAAGTAATGAAACTAATAATTCAAAGTTAAAAAAGCTTTAGAATACAAACGAGCCAATTTTGGATGCTTTTTTGACAGAGGAAGGGTTATTATTATAAGTCATTTCAGGAGCAAGTTATGCTATGAATGACTGATGTTATCAGGATTTAGTAACTTACTGAATGCTGTGTAATTGCTTTGATACTGGCTGATTAGTGCAAGTCATATTCAAAAACATTCTTGCTAGAGCTTAGCATATGAATGTCATGATTTGAATTTATATGCTTTCAGACATAAGGCAATAGGAAGATAGATTTATGAAAATGTTATGGTCATATAATTGAATGCTCTGTAAAACTGTTACAGGAATACAATTTCGTCTTTTAATATTCAAAGGATATACAGCCACCTCAAACAAGTAGAATTAGGTGGCATGATTGAGACTAGCTGCTTTTTCTCTAACATTTGAAAGCTTTTTACCTTCAATTGTTTGATTTATTCTTTGCATTTCTTGTGACCTAATTAATTATTGATAGAGTAAGAGTTAGAAAGTTCTTGATTCATGATGTGTTGACTAGACAAAGATGAGAATTGGCTTAAATTTGCAATTTCTTTTTGTTCCAATGATTATGTGAAAAGGTATGTGCCTACAAAGATGGAGAGGTTATCATTGATAGTGCTGCTGGAGTTCTTGGTAGATATGATCCTCGGCCAGTTCAGCCTGATAGCCTTTTCCCTGTTTTCTCTGTTACGAAGGGAGTCACAGCAGGAATGTTACATTGGCTTATTGACCATGGGTATGTAAGAGTATTTTATGACTACAGATGCATTTTATGTTTTAATTATTCCCCTAACGGAGAAAAGATGTGTAGAAGTGTATTACTTTTTGGTCTTACAATGATCTGACCAGTAAACTTATAACAAACCCATCACTCTCTAATTTAATATCAATAAGCTCCTGTCATGTGATGTTCAGTTAGTCTGTGTATGTGAGTGTGACAAAACAATTACATGCAACTACTGTATTTATCACTGGAAAAAATACTGCTAAGTATTCCAAGTTCTTATTAAAACTTTTGGACAAAACAATTGGACTGTTTTTCTTTTTGAGTTAAATGAATTATCATAATTTCTCTTGTTCAATATATTATATTCCTTCTATTTGACTTTTGAGACCCCTAAGAATGGTTTTTGTCTACTCTATGGTCATTGCTGCTTCATGCATGAGCATCAAATTCAGCATATGACATGATTTGTAGATATGATATTGTGTTCCACTCAAATTATTAGAAATTTTACCATAAAATATGAGATTGGATGGTACAATGAGATATGGTTTAAACATACTATATCAGATGCTCAGTAGTAGTCTAAAAAGTTCTGCGAATTATCTAGGAATCTGTCATGTAGATGTTTCTTGAACTGAAAATAGCCTGTGGTTTCTTTACAAATCACAGCATGTCATCTTGCAGAAAACTCAAGATCGATGAAAATGTCGTCAATATTTGGCAAGAATTTGGAAAAAATGGAAAAGATCTCATAAAGGTATCGAATTCTGTCCTACTGCTGAGCTTGTAAAATCACAATCTAAAGTTTTTCAATATTTTCTATTTCGCTAATTTCTTATAACCTGTTTAGGTCTATCATGTGCTTAACCATACATCTGGTTTGCATAATGCCTTGGCCAACCTTAGCGGAGAAAATCCTTTGCTCATCTGTGACTGGGATGAATGTCTAAATCAGATTTGTACGTCAGCACCTGAGACAGAGCCTGGTCAGGAGCAATTTTATCACTATATGTCTTTTGGTTGGCTTTGCGGTGGAATAATTGAGGTATTAAGTCATGCTTAAGTATTGGAATATTTGAATTTTTGAGGTCATATGCAATTGTGTTCCTGTAAACTTGTACAGGATTTCATTTCCATTCATACTATTCACCAACTAAAACCTTAGCTTTATTTTACCAATCCAGGTTTCCATAAGTCCACAGGTTAGCAGCAATTCTTCCCTTATAAACTGCTTAAAGTAGATAGATCTTCCAGGATACATAAAATGAAATTGGATGGAAATAACTGGACTTACTGAATACTGATGATTGCTATTTCCCCACCCACAAAATTGTGGCCATGGGTAGTGCCATTCGTGGGTATACCTACTATGATCAGAATGTTTTATTTTTATATGTTCCTCGGGGTGGAATTAATGAATTGCAAATGACTTCGTAATTCCTTTTAAAAGAGTATTGCTTAGTCCCTGTTCTAATAGTGTGCTTACATGAAACAGCATGCCTCTGGTAAGAAATTTCAAGAGCTCCTTAAAGAGGCAATTATTGAGCCCCTCAAAATTGAAGGCGAGCTCTACATTGGTATCCCTCCAGGTATATGTCAACATTTATGGCATTACATATGCAATTTTACATGCTACTCAAGCATTTGACACATTTTTTATTTACTTATCTATGAACTATGATTCAATAAATAAAACTAAATGCTCCTGCCCTTCTCAATTTTTAAATTGGACTTGCTTCAATAATTGGCACTACAATGCCTCTCATGGTTCCCTTCTAGGTGTGGAATCTCGACTAGCAAGTCTGACAGTGGATATGAATGACCTCAGCAATCACTTGCAGTTGGGCAATCTTTCTGACCTGCCACCTACGTTCCAGCCAAACGACATTGCTCAACTAGTGACTGTGTTGCCTGCTTTATTTAACATGCTGAATGTTCGCCGTTCAATCATTCCTGCTGCTAACGGACATTGCTCGGCCCGTGCTCTTGCACGCTACTATGCAACCCTGGTTGATGGAGGATTGGTCCCACTGCCACATTCCTCTGTCTCTGAGCCACCCCTAGGTAGCCACCCTCACATTCCTGAATTTCCTTCTGAGAGGACCTCTAAGAAGGGAAAAGGTAAAGGTAGAGAGGTGGCTGCTACTTCAAAGAACATAATTAATGACAACTTGAGGAATTATAGTAAAGATTACAAAGATAGTGATAATGGCATAAAGAGTAGCGGTGATGGTTACACCAGGCTTGTTACTGATGGTGGTGGTAGTGGCACTAGTACACCTGACATCTTTGTTAGTGGTGATGGCACTAGGAAAAATAACATTATCAGGATTTACAAAGAGCCCAGAATCCATGAAGCTTTCCTAGGCGTGGGTGTGTATGAGAATTTTGTGATTCCAAATGGAAAATTTGGGCTGGGATTCAGGAGGATTAGTTCAAATGGATCCATCACTGGAATTGGGCACTCAGGTATGGGTGGATCCACAGGTTTTTGTGATATTAAGAATAGGTTTGCCATTGCAGTAACAGTGAACAAAATGACATCTGGGTATGCAACCAGAAAAATCATTCAATTGGTTTGTTCAGAGTTAAATGTGCCATTACCGGAGGACTTCTCGAATTCTGGAGGTGGAATTGATCCACAGTCAAATATAACAAGAGTGATGATTAATTAAAAATGAGAATGGCTCTTCTCTCTGTTAATTGTGATAGATACATCTGAATACAAGGTGAAAGATGTTGCAATGAATGCAAACATTTATTGTAGCATTTAAAATATTTAAGTTATGCGATTTATAATTAAGCAAATAATTGAGTTGATGCATTGTGTGTATGCGTTGTTGTCTTTGATGTACACAATGGGTTTGGGGAAGAAAATGGCAGGCTTCATCTGGAAGAAGATGCGATTGTTAAAATGTTAACAAAGAAATATTCGCAGGGTGGAAGAAGATGCATAGCATGGCATCAATAGAATATGCCATAACCAATGTGTAATATATTAATAAAAATAAGGTAGTGGATGAAGGAAGCCCCCCAATCATAATAAAAATTAAAAAAAAAAAAAAAAAAGGAAGGAAGAGGATGCTCGTGATAAGGGCAGTAATGCATGCAGGAGGAAGAGGAGGAATACATTATTGAAATGGAGAATCAGGGCCAATAATTTTACTAGTACAACTAAGAAACGCGGTTTCTACTGTATCATTTTCTCTCTCTTAAAAAAAAGGGAAATGTTTTCCTATTAATCAATGAATTAATGAGATTTTCCGATTCAAATTTTATTTTAGTTTAATGAGATGATTGTACAAAAACACTGCTCCTAGAGGCTTCAAGGAAGGTTCATCTGTGTGAGACAGTAAATAACTTGTTTAATAATTATGTTCCTCTAATGTGATCGTTACGAGTTAGATTTTCATGCAATGAATCAATTTAAATCATTAAAAAAGAAAAGGAAATATGCTAGCTTTGCAATTTAATAAAAAAGCAGCATATGATATGACAATAAATTAATTTAACAATAATTAAATTTGGTAACAGAGTGGCATTTAGAGAGATATTCATCAACATCAAAGTGCTAGTCAATGGTGAAGCAGTATATAAAGACGATGGGCATGAAAAGAAGACGAAATGAGAGGTTGAGTGAGTTTATAGATATAAATACAAAACAAAGATGGGAATAGCAGGAGTATAGTCAAGAATGATAGGAGAGCTAGTGCAAGCATTGAAAATCGCAAGAAAAAGTTCACCTTGCCATGATCCAAATCCAAATTGCAACTCACATACTTCCCCCCAAATTGATGAGTTGATGATCAAAGCTTGTGTTTGAGATGGAAAACAATGGCAAGATCAAGAAAGAGAAAGCAAAGCAAGTCGTGGAGAAGCTTGGTTTGATATACACCCAAGAAGAAGAAGAAAACAGAAGCTGCAGTGATGAGGTTGCAGTGGAGGAGGTAATAAGTGGATTGGAACAACTACAGGGCTCCAAGATGCAGCAGTTGCTCCGTGAGGCCTTCAAAATATTTGATGAAGATGGCAATGGGTTCATTGAAGCCATTGAGCTCAAAAGAATGCTTCAATGTTTAGGTCTTGACAAAGGTTGGAACATGGCTGATATTGAGGAGATGCTGAAGGTTGTTGATCTCAATGTGGATGGAAAGGTTGATTTTAGTGAGCTTGAGTTACCGATGATGCTGACCCGATTTTTCCTTTTTTCCTCTTCAATTTTAATTATTTGCATATTAAATATTATATTTCCGTATGAATTTGACCCAAATAAAACACTTTTTTTTTTTAATTATTATTGTTGCACATCATCATTATACTACTGTCTAATAATTTTTTTATTTATTTATTTATATAAGTAAGCTTATTTTTGAGAAAAAAAGGTGAAATATACCTCTCCTAGGTAGACATAGAAATCTATGGAAAATCTCAATTATTTGGATACAATATACAAAACGACAACATTAATAGCTATCAGATTAAGCATAATCAGGAACAGTAGAGATGATATAAAGATAATGAAGAAAACATAGAAGGAATGTTGAAGTATTAGTGCCAAAGATCAGCGACACAGCTAACAGAATCACTAGTCATGAGATTGGGATTTGCAAGACCAAAGAGGAATCATCTCCATTAATGGTGACGGTGGGTGAAACATTTGCAACTCTACGTAGATTTTGATTATTCAGTGGCTGAGATGAAGCTACTGATGACTTTGATGGAGTTGATTCAGACTACATGTTAAGGAACCTCGAGTAACCATATCTTCAGCCAATTTCACCTATTTAAAAAAAAAAAAAAAAATTAACATCCCCAAATAATGAAAAAACAATTAAAAATTCTTCATTAATTAACTTGAATAATGCATGAGCTTTTAATTAAATAACCTTAGCTCTCAGAGCTTCCACATCTGACTTAAGGACTCGATGGTTAGCATAAGCATGGCGATATTGTTGAAATGCATCTGAAAGCTGCTTGAACAATTAATGATGCAATTTCACCTCTCAGCTGTTCTACTTGAATTATATGTGTATATAGTTACAACAATCAAATTAAATTTTAGGACAAGATTAACGAATTAATAATTAGGAAATCAGTATCCGATTAAGAACACAAATATATATATATATATATATATAAAGAGCAGAGCACACGTACGCACCTGGGATTCAAGATCTTGCAAATGTGCTTGTTTTCTTTTTCACGATCGCCCAGCTGACTCCCGGTTCGATACCATCCTAAAGGTACATATTACAATTATTTTGGAGCAGAATACGCATTAGATTGGTCAAAATCTATAAAACCAATGTAGATATGAGCTTGAATAAACCTTCTAATGCGTCTCAAGTCCATAGGATGGGTGCTCTGTTCACAGGGACCAGCTTCAATCTCCACATCTTCATCATCCTATCGGTCACTTGTTACTCTTGTTTGATTATCTTTGCCTTGTGTTTTATTATAATATTTACTGGATTTTGGACTCCCAACAATTCCAATTTTATCACATTTTAAAGAAGCCTATTCCCTATTTAGGCGCTGAAAACTATCACATGCTTGATTTGATAAGCGGATTTTTATGACAAATCGAAATTAACATGACCGAGCAATCATAGAAAAACAACTTGATTTTGATTTAAGACTTCCAGATGCACAAGTTCAATTTTTACTAAGGCAGGAAATGCCTAGCAAATAAGGAGAACCGACCATAATGCGCCATAAAATAACAAATAAAAATTCAAAAAGCAATATAATTCAGGCCATTATCTTGGCAGACCTCGCAAAGAGGCTATCAACGACCTTGCCCATGTTGGAAATGGTTTCTAGAGTTGCAGAATAGATTGCATCTGTCTTCTGATCATCAAATATGATGAGGCACCCAGCACCTTGATCTAATGTCCCAGCAAACTTCTTGTCCAGAATCATCTGTGACAGCTTCTTCTCCACATGATCAATTGGCAATTCAATCAGATCAGCAATATGGGCAATCTCAACCCTTGAGAATGGCTCAATCAATCTGCACAAGTTCTGTTCCAGAAGTGTGTCATACAGGGATGATAGATGCCTGTGAACTATTGGATCGTCCTCCAGCTGGGCTTTATAATTGTGCAAGGCATTCTCAAATGACTTCAAGGATCTCTTGGAATGAGCATCAGCAACAGCTTTCATTGCATCCAATTCTGATCCCAAATGTTGAAGGCCTGCCTTTGAAGAAATTATCCCTGCCACATCATCAGCTTGGCTCACCATGATCTTGCACAGCAGCATGTATTTAAGACTGAAAACTGCCCTAGGGTCTTCAAGTGCATTGAATGACTCAAATGCTTCAAAGAAATAACTGTAAGCAGTTTTATAATCCTTCTCCTCAGCATGAAGAATCCCACTCTGCAAATCAATCGTGCCTTGTTGAGCTGGAGGTACATATATAGCATTTGCAGCTGTCCTTGCAGCTGTGAGAGCCGCTTTTGCCTTTGGAAGGTTCCTCAAGGAAAAATGCAGTTTACTCTCTAGTAAGTCTATGTCCACAAGCAGTAGCTTGTCATCCAATCTCCTCACCTCCTTCACCAAATTGGTAAGAAGGGACAAAGCTTCTGAATACTCCTTATTTTCCATCAAAAGAGCTGCAAGCCTTGCCTCAACT
>CATIWF010017480.1:0-62936 GCA_949630135.1 Balakata baccata | reverse complement strand
GATTTTAATTGCTGATCATTGTCTACATTTGCAGATCCCAATAGCTTTGGATATGGCAGTTCAGTTCTGGTCAAAGGATGCTGATCTCTGGAAACGTGTATGTGCTGATGAGTACATGAAATGTGCTGTGATAGAATGCTATGAGTCCTTTAAACATGTCCTGAATGTCTTGGTGGTTGGAGAAAATGAGAAAAGGTTATTCTCAGTACTTAGTTTATCTGTGACAATGCATTTCCATTTTCTAGTTTCTTTGCTGTTATCTGGGCTTAAACTACTTGCATATGCACTCAGACCACCAAGCTGTGGTTATTAGAGTCCTCTTGTTTCTGGTTTCAATCGTTATGATTTCTCAAAGTTGCTAACCAGGATTTCATCTGATAACTATTTCCGTTGTTTTCTGTACCACTAATGTTCCCTCTCCTCTAAAATTTGAAACTTGAAGTTATGTTTGTAAATGTCTCACCCATACTGAGGTCTTAGTATTTAAATTCTTCATTTTTTTATTTATATTAATTTCTTTTAGTACCTTTCAAGTTGTTAAATCTAATATAATTTTAGCGTGAAAACATCTGCATTATTGTTTCTTTATAGTTGTTTGGTTTTCATATTTGTGGATGTGTATTGTTTAGTTTAGGAGGATATATTGTCGTCCAGTTTTTCTTTCCTCCTTCCTTACGGAAAATAAAATTATCTGCTCTTTAGGTGCCATCTTATTTGGTTATGAGATTCTGTGTAATGTCTAAACCATATTGAGCTTGAATTTACCATCACATTTTCCATCATCTAAAATTAGTTATGAATTAGAGTGTTGCTTTTTTTAACCTAACTTTTTTTTTCCGGAAACTATATTGAATTGAGTTGACATTTGTTAAATTTCACACCGTGGTGCCGTGTTTGTTTCTGCAATGTTACAGGATAATCAGCACTATCATCAAAGAAGTTGAAAGTAGCATTTCAAGGAATACATTGCTTACCAATTTCAGAATGAGTCACTTACCTGTTCTTTGCAAGAAATTTGTGGAGCTTGTTGGAATTTTGGTGAGTCATGTCACCTAATGATGGCTGCAATTTGCCTTTTTTTTTTTGGTTCTGAACTTTTTCATCATACAGTGGAAACTTACCAATTCCTTCTATTTGCAGAAAGATGGTGATCCATCGAAGCGAGATAATGTGGTATTATTGCTGCAGGACATGTTAGAAGTAGTCACTCGGGATATGATGGTGAATGAGAATCGGTTGGTAAACTTTGTTGCATCCTGTTTGAAGTTACTATTACTATATCTCTGTTTCTTATAATGAAATTGACAATGCTGATTTTCCTTATATAATAATGTAGTGAACTGGTAGACCTTGGACATGGTGGAAAGGATTCAGGAAGGCAACTTTTTGCTGGAACTGACACAAAACCTGCTATAATCTTCCCTCCACTAGTTACAGCACAATGGGAAGAACAGGTTATGATCAATTAATATTAGAAGGCAACACATCTATTTCAGCATTTCAGTATGTGTGAACTTCTGTAAATTTTTCTTTATGTTCTTTTAGATAAATCGCCTTCATCTCCTTTTGACTGTCAAAGAATCTGCCATGGATGTACCAACAAACCTTGAAGCACGTAGGAGGATTTCATTCTTCACAAATTCCTTGTTTATGGATATGCCACGTGCCCCTAGAGTCCGTAAAATGCTCTCATTCAGGTGTGGTTTATATTTCAATAAATGGGTGTAGAGTCATATGTAAAGTTAAAACCATATGAGGATTAACAATTAGGACAATCATCCTTTGCTTAGTTGACATTCTTAAGTATTATAATCAGATTCTGTGCTTGGCTATTATTTTGTTGAAAACACATCTAAGACTTCTAAATAAGCTAGAATTTGAATTGGTTTGAAGCTTTCAAGGAGTTGAATTTCTAATGCATTTCTTCAAGGTAAAAATTCTAATAGTATTGTTGTGAGATATTGGAATAATATTTTTAATTAGCTTGATTTATATAATTAGGGATAGATAGAGATTTATTTGGTAGTTTGTATTGTTTCCTATTTTTTATATATTTGTTTCCTATTTTATGTTCATAAGGTCCTATATATAGAGCTCTCCGCTATCAATGAAATTATCAATTTCTCTCAATTCTTATTTCTTTACATGGTATCAGAGCCATGTATTTCAGTGAAATCTTACTTGGAAATCGATACGAGAATTATGCCTAAGTGAGCATCTATTCGTCATAATTGGGTCGCCATGAGCGATCCATTTTGTTTTTCTGCCTTTGAGAGCAGACTATGTAATTTCTTAGGTCACCTTTGTCGAGTGACATTTGTTGTTGGTATATCTTGCTTGACTCTCCTTGGATTATACGACATCTTCTCCTACTTGGTTAGGTCTACATTGTGTGATGTGAGACTTTTTGTGTTACAGGTTTTGTCAGTTTGTATGACATTTTATACCTGATTGGGTCTACACTGATGTGATGTGAGGCATTTTGTGTTATAAGGTTTTGAAGCTCTTTGTTTTTTTTACATCTGTAACAAGTTGGGCATGATCGATATATGTGTTTCAACTTGAGGGGAATGTTGTGAGATATTGAGAGATATTTGAATAATATTCTTAATTAGTTTGATTTATGTAATTGGGGATAAATAGAGATTTATTTCCTAGTTTGTATTGTTTTCTATTCTTCATGTATTTGTTTCCTATTTTATGTTCATAAGGTCCTATATATAGGGCTTTCTACTATAAATGAAATTATTGATTTCTTTCGATTCTTGTTTCTTTACGAGTATCAACTTTTAATTAATCAAGAATACTCTTCTGCTCCTGGGCAGTGTCATGACCCCATATTATAGTGAAGAGACTGTTTATTCTAAGTCTGACCTTGAAATGGAGAATGAAGATGGTGTTTCAATCATATACTACTTGCAAAAGATATACCCAGGTAGAATGCATGTTTCTTTACTTATCTTTGTTTTGAATGGATCCAGTATAATTGGCTTAACTGATATGGCGACCATTTCACAACTTTTAGATGAATGGAACAACTTCATGGAAAGACTAAATTGTAAAAATGAGAGTGAGGTTTGGGGAAATGAAGAAAACATCTTGCAGATACGTCATTGGGCCTCCTTAAGAGGTCAAACTCTCTGCCGCACAGGTGATTGATGTATTCCTGTTTCCTTTCCCTAATCTTTTTATCAACTTTTTGTGTCCATTAGTGATAATTATAGATGTTGCAGTTAGGGGGATGATGTATTACAGACGAGCTCTCAAACTTCAGGCATTTCTTGATATGGCTGATGAAAGTGGTAAGATTATAAATGTTTTTGCTTATTATATTCAAGAACCTTTTGTAGACTCATGACGTCATCTTAATTTTCTGTTTTGGGAATTGGCATCATGAGTACATTGATTGTTAATATTATTGCAAAGAGAGAGAATAAGCTTTTCAGGGGATATTTAATTCTTGAAAGATTGATATGACCTTAAGAAAATAAAAATCTATGACTGATTGCATGCCATTTATTTAAGCATTCAGCTTTAGTACATCTTGCATTGATAGAAATATTGCAGAAGAGAAAAGGCTAACCTTCTGCAATGAAAATATAATTCTTGAACCCTTAGAATCTTCCCAAGGTGATAAAATCTGATTTCTGCAGTGTTACTTTCAGCTTCCATTCACATTTTGAATTGCTTAGTTGGGCTAAATGTAATGGAATTACATATAGGATGATAAAGGTGTAGTAGTTAAGGTCTTACATAAATGGTATAAAAAGAGATTTTCAGCCCAAGTCTGGCAACTGGGAACTTAGCACATAGATTTGATCAGGTAGGACGCAAAAAAAGCTATAATGATGTATTGATTTCTTTCTTGATCTTGTTAACACAGTTTGGGATTTCAAGTCTTTTTGCCTCCAAGTTGTGGTCAGATAAGCAATTCCAGTCTTCCAGTTTGTTTGTTACATTAAGGGGGTGTATGGTTCAAAGGCGGGAATGGGAATGAGAATGGAAATGGGAATGAACAGGAATGGGAATAGGAATGATTGATTTTAACAAGTTGTTTGGTTTATTTTTATTTATTAATGAATGGGAGTGAGAATGGGAATAAAATTTCATTTGCATATGTTTGATTTTCATGTTTATATAATACATTAATTTGTAGATCAACAATAAGATAATATATTTTTTTCTAAAATAAAATATGAAGAGATTCTACAAATAAATATATATTCTATATTTATTTAAGATAATTACACTTTTAATTTTGTCATTATTAAAAAATAAATTAATATTATTAGAATTATATATTTTTCATAATGTCTTCTAACATTAATTAAGAGTAAGTATATAGAAAAATTAAAAAATAATTATAATTTATATTCATTTATAATAAAATACATTAAATAAAATATACATTAAGTAGAAGGTGCATAATAATTAGAAGATTTATATTTTAATTAGTTTGACTTGATTCGCATGAGAATGAAATATTCATTCCCTAGGGGGGAGAGTGGAATGGGTGATTCCCATTGATGGGGGAATTCCATTCCCATTACACTTCATTTTTTTTTTCTAAACAAACATTAACAATGAGAATCACTCATTCCCACTGTTGTGAATATTGGAAGATATTTGAATAATATTCTTATTTAGTTTGATTTAGGTAATTAGGGATATGTAGAGATTTATTTCTTAGTTAGTATTGTTTTCTATTCTTTATATATTTGTTTCCTATTTTATATTCATAGAGTTGTATATATAAGGTTTTCTACTATCATTGAAATAATCGATTTCTCTCCATTCTTGTTTTTTTATATGGTATCAGAGCCATGGGTTCCAATGGAACCCTACTTGGAAATCGATCCGAGAGTTATGCTTAAGTGAGCATCTCTTTGTCATAGTTTGGTCATAATGAGTGATCCATTTCGTTTTTCTGCTCTTGAGAGCAAACTATGTAATTTCTTAGATCACTCTTGTCGAGTAACATTTGTCGTCGGTATGTCTCGCTTGACTCTCTTCGGATTGTACAACATCTTCTCCTACCTGGTTGGGTCTACATTGGTGTAGTGTGAGGCCTTTTATATTACAGGTTTTGTCGGTTTGTATGATATTTTCTACTTGGTTGAGTCTAAACTAGTGTGGTGTGAGGCCTTTTGTGATACAGGTTTTGGAGTTTTTTGTTTTTTACATCTGTAACAAGTTGAACATGATTGATATCTATACTTCAACTTGAGGGGAGTGTTGTAAGATATTGGAAAATATTTGAATAATATTCTTATTTAGTTTGATTTAGGTAATTAGGGATAGGTAGAGATTTATTTCCTAGTTAGTATTGTTTCCTATTCTTTATATATTTGTTTCCTATTTTATATTCATAGAGTTGTATATATAAAGTTTTCTACTATCAATGAAATAATCGATTTCTCTCAATTCTTGTTTCTTTACACCCACCATATTTTTTCATGATCCAAACAGCCCCTAAGAGTAAAATCATTGATATGAACATTATGACAAGACACTGGAAATGGCTGTTACAAAGATAGTGATTCTTCATTTATTGAACAATTGAACAATTGAGACAATTAACCCCTAAGCTTGAATTAAGATGTTGAAGAAGCAGTTTTAGGCATTTAATTCTAATGTCCTGTACTAGGATATGAACCATTTCTCGGTGTACTTATTTTCATTACACTTATCCTCGCTTCAATGAATGGGATAAGTTCAGAGATGTTGAATTCGTACTTATTTCTATACATGCAGAGATACTTAAAGGCTACAAAGCAATCACAATTCCAGCTGAGGAAGATAAGAGAAGTCAAAGATCCCTGTATGCTCAACTGGAGGCAATGGCTGACATGAAATTTACATATGTTGCTACATGTCAAAATTATGGAAATCAGAAGCGGAGTGGAGATCGACATGCAACAGACATCCTGAATTTGATGGTTAAGTATGTTCTACCTTTGATAATATGGTCATGTCGTTAAATTGTTTTACAAACTGTATTTGTTGAATTCATTTGGTGATCACTGCTTACTTGTGTACAGCAATCCCTCTCTTCGTGTTGCATATATTGATGAAGTTGAAGAAAGAGAAGGTGACAAAGTACAGAAGGTTTACTACTCTGTGTTGGTCAAAGCTCTTGATAATCTTGATCAGGTGATTATTCTTCAACTTCTTGAACGCTATTCTGTGCTGTTTACCAAAATTCCTGACCGTTCTTCTATCTTTTGTGAAGGAAATTTATCGTATAAAATTACCAGGTTCAGCAAAATTGGGGGAAGGAAAGCCTGAAAATCAGAACCATGCCATAATATTCACTAGAGGAGAAGCTCTTCAAGCCATCGACATGAATCAGGTAAATCATGACAAAAGTATCCATAGGATCACATTATAAATTCTGGGACAGGCCTGATAATCTGTTTGCTTCTAATACTTGTAGGATAATTACTTAGAAGAAGCATTCAAAATGCGAAATCTTCTGGAAGAATTTCATGAAGATCATGGGGTGCGTCCACCTACTATTTTAGGTGTTCGTGAACATATCTTCACTGGAAGGTTGGATGGATATATTACCTTTTCTCATTTCATTAAAATTTTATTTTGCCACCTGATATTTTATAACTTATTTGCTGCAGTGTATCTTCTTTGGCTTGGTTCATGTCAAATCAAGAAACGAGTTTTGTCACCATTGGTCAAAGAGTTCTTGCGAGACCATTGAAGTACATTTTCTTCTTTTTGTTTCAATTTTTTGTCGTTCGTTTTCTTTTGTTGGATAATGAACTAAAGAAAATCTATACTGTATACAAACAATATTCATTTGCTTGGCTTGTTAGCGAGATTAGTCTTATGTAGGATCAATATTAGCATATATTGATTTAAGAGGCAATTTATTACCCAAACTTTATCACTCTAAGTAATACAATGAATCTTGCTTGCTCAAAAGAACCATTAAGTTGCTTTGTCATGGGCATTGGTGAAATTTTTGCTTTCTGGGTGGCTAAAAATTGGCTTCAAGTGATGTACCTTTTTTTTTTCAAAAAAAAAATTTAACCATGTAGGTGGCTTTATTACTGTGTTATTATGAAAGTTGGTGTTACACTTTATGTTGAATTTATGCTGGTTGGTTTTAGGATTCGGTTCCATTATGGGCATCCGGATGTGTTTGATAGAATCTTTCACATTACCCGTGGAGGCATCAGTAAGGCTTCTCGTGGCATCAATTTGAGTGAGGATATTTTTGCTGGTACCATTCTTAAAGATCTTTTTTTTAATTATTATTTTTTATTTGAATCCGGACAAAAGATTAAATAAAAAAAAATGTTGTAACATCAATTTTCTTAGGAATAAAGAATTTCATTCACTTCCCAATTCCTTTTCCTCTCTAGGTTTCAACTCAACATTAAGACGAGGGAATGTTACTCATCATGAGTATATTCAAGTGGGAAAAGGTCGAGATGTTGGGCTCAACCAAATCTCTCTCTTTGAAGCAAAAGTAGCATGTGGTAACGGGGAGCAGACACTCAGCCGGGATATCTATCGATTGGGTCACCGTTTTGACTTCTTCCGTATGCTTTCCTGCTATTTTACCACAATTGGATTTTATATCAGTGCAATGGTAATTCCTTTAACATGCATACTTCAATATGAAAACAATTGGATTTGTGGTGCAGTAAAGGCGAACTGAAGTTTATAGTTTGCACTTTTCCTAAGATCTTAATCTAAACATTATGTAACTTGACTAAAATAATCTGAACTAAGATTTTTTTTGAGTTAATGTTCAAATGACAAATAGGTAAAATATTTGGACAAGCAACAATAAGATTTTAAAACTAATTATAACTGGTCATCATACTTTGGTAGGTAACAAATCTACTAATTCTTTCTTCTTGATGAAGTATGAGGATGCATCTTATATATCACTGAATTTAAGTTCCAAATTTTAGGCTACATATATAAGAATTGCTCCCGTAGTTAAATTCAATTAATAACGTTGATGACACAATATTTCAGTTCTTGCATAAAACAATTATTTTAATGTATTGTGTAAGGGTATCACGTAGCTTTTACATTAATATTACCCCTCATAATTGTTGAAACATTTCAGAAGATTATGACGAGCATTGGAAGATCATTTCTTTTAATTTTCTATTGGAAGATAACATTTTGGACAGATTATTTAGAAATGCATAATTTTATCTCTGGGAACCTCCTGTTGCCTCTATAAAAACAATTTTACATGTATATATATCATTTTGCTTTGACCATTGAAGGAGACAAACCATTATCATATGATTCTTGGAGAAAATTCCATTGATCTGATACCTTGTGCAACACAGTAACAATTCAGTTGTTAATTTTTTAAAGTCACATTATTCTTTTATATACACAGATGCAAATATATTTGATTTCAAGAGCATGCATATACTGAGGTGTATAAGAATATCTCTACATGTTTGGGAGGATCAGCTGACTCTACCCTCTATGCTATTTTGCAGATGATTGTTCTTACAGTCTATGCATATTTGTATGGCAAGCTTTACCTGTCTTTGAGTGGAGTAGAGGGCTCAATAATGAAGGTCGCTAGGAGTAGGGGAAATGATCCGCTAAAGGCAGCCATGGCCTCTCAATCGTTTGTTCAGCTTGGCCTTTTGACAGCCTTGCCCATGGTCATGGAGATTGGACTGGAGAGAGGTTTTAGAACAGCATTAGGTGACATAATTATCATGCAGCTTCAGCTTGCTTCTGTCTTCTTTACTTTCTCCCTTGGGACAAAGGTTCATTATTATGGACGAACTATCCTGCATGGTGGGGCAAAATACAGAGCTACTGGGCGTGGTTTTGTGGTCCGACATGAGAAGTTTGCTGAAAACTATAGGATGTACTCTAGGAGCCACTTTGTAAAAGGGCTAGAACTTATGATATTGCTTATTTGTTATGAAATATATGGAAAAGCAACAGTAGATGGAACAGCTTACGTACTTCTCACAATATCAATGTGGTTTTTAGTGGTGTCTTGGTTGTTTGCTCCTTTCCTTTTTAATCCATCAGGATTTGAATGGCAGAAGATTGTGGATGATTGGGAAGATTGGACGAAGTGGATAAGCAGCCAGGGAGGTATTGGTGTACCAGCAAACAAGAGCTGGGAGTCGTGGTGGGAAGAGGAACAGGAGCACCTGCAGTACACTGGTTTTCTAGGACGGTTGTGTGAAATTATTCTTGCTTTGCGCTTCATCCTGTATCAGTATGGTATTGTCTATCAGTTACACGTGACAAGGGAAAGTTCAGCTGGTAGATCTCGGAGCATTGCTGTGAGTATATCAGTTGTCTATCCTTCTACCATGTCTTATATTTAAGATGTGCATAGTTAGCAATCAAATTGCTAAACCCATTCTAGATCTTATTTCCTTTTGACCATTGCTTATCAAGCATTTCAGGTGAAATTCTTAATTTTAGTATTTGCCTGTGGGGGTAGAAAGTGTTGGCTTCTACATTTCGAGCCTAATACTGGTTAATTGAAGCAAGTGTGCAGAAAAGAAATCACTGATAACAGTATGTGGTTATCTGAATAAATTCCTACCACATGCCAGATATAACAAGTAGAAAAAGAAATAACCAAAAAGGAGAGTCTGCTGGCTTTGCCCAGATTACAGATGCATTAGAAGCCCTTAGCTTTATACTCCAGCTTTTATGTACTTGTCTTCTAATTTGCTTTTATGATTTCAGGTTTATGGTCTATCCTGGCTAGTAATTGTTGCTATGATGATCATCTTAAAGGTTAGTGCTAGAATTTTTTTAGGTCATGGTTTGTGGTTGTGGCCCTGATTTGCGATTTGTTGACTTTGGTTGGGCTCTTAACCTGCAGATTGTTTCCAAGGGCAGAAAAAAATTTAGTGCAGATTTCCAGCTGATGTTTAGACTGCTCAAGTTGTTCCTGTTTATAGGCTGCGTGGTCACTCTTGTTATCTTATTTACCACCCTTCATCTTACAGTTGGAGACATCTTTCAGAGTCTTCTGGCCTTTCTGCCATCTGGATGGGGACTTCTGCAGGTACACATACCTATCTTCTCAAACAAATTTGACAGAATTTGCGGTGGTTTAACTTTGAATAGCATTCTCTCCATTCATTCAATGTGATTTTATTACCATATGATCCAGGGAGGATATTTGCACTCCCCCAATTAAATTTGACAGAATTTGGGAGTTAGAATGTTCACTTAGATCCTAAGCCATCGTGAAGTTAGACATAAAACTTGGATTCTGCAGATATGAAGAGACTTGGGCATTGATTTTATTTTGATAAAAATATAGAATTTTCTGCAATTCTATAGATTTGTTTTGGTATGCCTTATAGTATCTCTGAGTATTCAAAGCAAAAACTGGTAATAACAAAACAGTGTTAATTGTGTGATCAGATATCACAAGCGTGCAGACCATTGTTAAAGGCTTTGAAAATGTGGGGTTCTGTGAAGGCTCTTGCCAGAGGGTACGAATACATGATGGGGTTAGCCATATTTGCACCAGTGGCTGTACTGGCCTGGTTCCCATTCGTCTCAGAATTTCAGACTAGGCTTCTCTTCAACCAAGCATTCAGCCGAGGGCTTCAAATCCAACGTATTTTGGCTGGTGGAAAGAAGAACAAGTAAGAAAAAAATAAAACGAAAAAGGAAATGCTGGCTCTGCTTCATCTTTGATTAAATGAACAACCTAAAGCTGTGCAACTATGGAGGTTCATGGATCAGATACATGGGCCATGACATGAGAACATTATGCCCCTGCAACACATCGGACTTTTGTTCGTTGAATTCGTCAAGATCATAAAAGGAAAAAAAAAATTGTTGCTTCAATCTGATATTTTTTGGTTTCCAATGATACTAATCAAATGGATGTTGCACAATCTACCAAAAAAAAAAAATGTATGGTCCAAAGATAAGCTCTAGAAATTAAATCTTGATATGATGTTTCTTGTTAAGATTATGCACATTTAAGGAAATTATTAGGTAAATTCAGTATTCCATGTTATTTGTAGACTAATTTAATAATATAATAATATATATTTAATTGTTTTATTTTTATTGTCAATGTGAGATGATGTGGTAGATTGAGTCTATTTAAGAAATTGTCTTACATGAGAATAGAAAGTGGAGACATCGTCTAAATACAAATTCGTTGGTTTGAGAAATGCTAGGGATGAACCGCATAGAAGGAATCATATGTTTGGACCAAATTGGTAACTGTAATGAAGCTTTATAAGCTTAAGTTGTAAATAGTTTGTTTTCTTTACCATAAAGTTTTGATACCTCATAGTCATAGCATCAACAATTATTCTCCTTTCGATATTTTACCAAATAATGGAAATTTTAGATTTTTTCGTTGTAAAAAAAAAAAAAAAAAAACCTAAATATTCTAAAAAGATAAAAAAATGAAGAGAGGAAGGCCAAGAATATACAGTTTTGACACATTATATATATATATATATTCTTTAATGAATGGATATTATTATTAGTTTAATTATTATTTGTAATATTTTTATATTTATTTTTTCTGCAAAAGATATAAATAATTTATTGATTCATAATTGTTTTGTAAGTAATTGATTCTTAAGGAGTAATCCAGTATATATATGACAATTGATAAAGTATAAGCAAATATGAAAAAATATTTGGGAAAATAATTAACTAGCAATCTCGGATAATCATAAATATATTGTGGCAGACTTAAGTGAAAGTAGATTACTGAAAACAAATGCTTTACATAAGATTTTCACAAGAGTCGATCATAAACATTATAGACAAAAAACTTGAAACTTGATACAAAGTTAATAGCCAACTAACTGCAGAAACCTTCTAAATTTCCTTGCAACTTCCTGGAAATCCATAGACACAAAATTACAAAGGAAATGGAGTTATCTCAATGAACTATGCAAGGTTATAAAAACCGGCCCGGTCAATGAACCGGAAAAGTTAGCAAATCACGGATTTAAGGTTGAACTGGAGTCGAACCAGTTTACGTAATATTTTCATAAAATATAATGTCTCATATATAATAAAACATAATATGTCTCATACATAATAAAAATAGAATATAAGTTGTTAGAAGTCATTCCTAGTATACAAGACTAATATAACATGTCTCATATTCTTTTTTTTATATTATTTTTTTAAAAAAATTATTTCATATTTTTTTATAATTGAATATTTAATTAATTATTAAATATAAATGTAACATATAACTTGAAAATATAATCAATAAAAAATATCAAATTATAAAAGAAAAGTAATATAAAAAATATAAAAAAAGTAAACAATCACACATAGAAAAAAGTAAAATGTCATAGCATATTATAAATATGAGTGTATTAAGCCTTCAAAAATATTTATTTTGACCAATTTAACTAGTTTGTAGTTAAATTATCTAATTTTAGAGTTAATTTTTTAATTGAATCGATTGAGTTGGTTAGATTGGACCAAATTTAATAAATGAATTTTTTTTTCAAAAAATTAAAAAAACCCTAAAAAACCAATCAAAACCGGCCGGTTCACGGTTTGACCGGCCAGTTCACCAGTTTTTCTTCCAGTTCAATACCCTCCAATTTTCTACCTAAAAACCGACCGGTTTGGTGGCCGATTTCCGGTTTTTCCCGCCGGGCCAGTCCGATTTTCATAACATTGGAACTATGATAATTGCTTGGAAAAAAAAATTGAACTAGAAAATAGTTAGCATTTCCTCTACTTAGTTTAACAACTCTTATCACAATTTTTCGTATAATTAATTTATTTAAATTAAATACTAGTTTTGTCTTCATAATTTTTTTAACATGTTTTATATATTTTCTGTACAAAAATTAATTATGATTTCACTTGTTGGAAATATGGAGCACCAAGAAAGGGGTTGAATTGGTGGCAAATAGAAATTTTCGGCTTAATGGATTTCTTTGAGTGTTTGAGCAATGTGCAAATAAAACATAGAAAGTAGAGGAGAAAGAGAAAATTGCACACAAGAATTTATAGAAGTTCGGGTGTTAACAAACCCTAGTTTTCTCTCCAACCGCAATTGGGAGTTCTACTATCTCAACTTGAGATTACAAGAGAGTTTCTTAGCTAACTCACAACTTAGTGTTTTCTCAAGGCTCACACCGAACCCAAATTCTTTATGTTTTAATGCTCACACAACAACCAATTCCTTGTATTTTGAACAAGCTCACACACAACCCAAACAAGAGTTTTTCTCACTAGAATCACTCTTACAACCTATACCCAAGTGTTTAAGGTTAACACTTGAACATTTCTTACAAAAGAGATAAGAATTAAAATAGCAAGAGTTTTGACACATTTAAAATTAAGCTCATGTGTTCTAAGGCCTTTTGGAGGTCTATTTATAGTGTTTACCTTCCAATTAGTCGTTACATATGGTGTCAAAATTAATTCTAACGTTCTAAAAATGATTAACTAAAAGCTGTCTGTCAGAGACAATTTTCCGGTCGGGAAACCATATTTCCCGGTTGGAAAATTCATATTACCGTTGGAACCTTACACGTGGCAACCTCAGATTTATCCTTTTCTTCGACGGCTAGTTTTAGTCAAATGTCCCGATTGGGAACTTTATTTTCCTGATCTGTACTAAAGTCCCGATCGGGACATTACCTGTCCCGATCTGCATTTGCTACTGGAACTTTGAAATATCAGAGTGCAATATTTTTCCGGTCAAGACATATATTGTCCCGGTCTATACTTGTGTCCCGGTCGGGGGTTATGTGTCTCCAGGAAATGTGATTTGTTTCAACAAGTAAATCAAATCCAATTGACTTGAAACTTTGTACACTGTTAAAACAACATTAGATGGAAACATTAGTAACATTTAATTTGATTGTCAAGATCAAAACAGAGATCAATCACCCTAAGGTCAACAATCTCCTCCTTTTTTATTTTGACAATCAAACTAAGCAAAATAATAAAATTGAGCATCCAAAAATGAAATTAACATGTTCAAAAACAATTATGTCAAATTTCAAGACAATCTATTATGTTCCAAAGATCTCTCTCCCTTTTTGATTTTACATTTTGATCTCTCCCTTTATGTTCATACATTTTGCTTTTACATTTTGATCTCTCCCTTTATGTTCATACATTTTGCTTATGTTTTCTTACATTTCTCCCCCTTTGTAAAGCTCAAAAAGAATATAAGCAAGTATAGCATAATATCAATCACATAGGGCATAAAGAGAGAGGATGAGAGAGAATGTTAAAAATTTAAACAAACATGATACCAAAAATTTGTAGTAAATATATAAAAAGGTCCTAAAACATAACAAAGATTTGAAAATAACAAATGTTATCAATTGCTAAAAAAAGATATCAATTGTTTGTTGCACAAACATATATCATAAGCATCAAGATAAATATATCTTTTTTTTTAAAACATAAGATATGAGTTTAGAGGATGCTTATCGATATGAAGACCGTTCCATGATCTTGAGGCACTTTTTCATAGAGATTCAATTCTTCTTTTGTGATCTCTTCTTTAAGTAGCTCCCCTTACTTTATGCCAGGTTTGAGTTCAATGGGGTTGATCACTTGAGAGAAGATATTATATTGAGCATTTGCCTTTGACCACTTATGGGCAACCTATAAAAGAATCAAACAATTTTTGGTACCCATTTAAATTTGGGTCTATGGGAGTTAGCTCTAAAAGGTTCCCAATGAGCCTTCCGTATAAAACAATACTTGTTTATGTGTCCAAATCTCATACAATAGTGGCATTGCTTGGAATTAAATGTTTCTTGTCACTTTGCATAAGGTTTAGGTTTCACAACATAAAAAGAATGTGAATGTGAGCAAACATAATGTTGTGTAGTGTGTAAAATCTTAGGTGCATGCCTCTTATACAAAAAGACATGGTTGGTCTTTTGAGGTTTCCCTCTTGGACCATGTGTGCTTTTACTACTCTTCTTTTGAGTAGTGACTTTGGTGTGTGCCTTGCCTTTGGCTTTAGAGCCAATTACCTCAATGAATGAGGTTTGTGGTGTGCTAGCCTTAACAAATATTGAGCTAGGTGGAGATGATGATGTTGAAGCTCCATTGAAGCCTAGACCATGTCTCACTAGAAGAGGTTTTAAGATACAATAAGTGTATCCAAATTTTCCTTCCCCTTATGAAATTTTGAAATTGAGTTTCTAAGTTCTTCAACCTCACTTTTTAAAATATTATTTTCTTTAAGCAAAGAAGAGGTTGAAGGTTTCGATGAAAGATCATCCAATGATTTTCTAAGAGATTCATTAGATGTTTTAAGCTCTAAAATAATTTTTTGTAGATCATCAAAATCATTTTTCAAATCTAAATACTTGTTTTTATGAAAAATACTTTTCTTTTTAAATTTCTCAATTTCAAGGTTCATAACTTCAATTAAAATATCATCATCATCATCATCATCATCAATGTTATTAAAAGATTGAGATGTAGAACATACCTCATAGGAGTCCTCTTGTAACGCCATGAAGCAAGAGACGGCAAATTCTCCTTCGCTTGAGGAGCTTTCATCACTTGAGGGCTCATGCCTTCTTTGCTTCATGTATGAGCCCCTTTTGTGTGTTGAGTACTTGGAGGATTGATTGAAGTTATTGCCATACTTTTTCTTTTCCTTAAGCTTTAATCTTCTCATAAGGTTGACAATCTCTTTATCACTATCTTCTTCACTCCTTTCCTCTTGGCTAGAGCTTTCATCTTCATAATACTTTGAAGTTGAAGCTTTGAAAGCTAAAGCCTTCTACTCCTTTTGAAGCTCTATCTCCTAGTCTTTTGCCAAAGCCATCTCATGTGTGAGAAGCTTACCAATGAGCATATCAGTGGACATTTTACATAAATCATTATTGGCTTCCTCAATGGCGGTAACTCTTGACCCGTACTCCTTGATGGGAAGACTTCTCAAAATTTTGTTGTTGATATCTTCAAGGTTAAGGTGCTTCCCAGCCTTTCTTAAGTTATTGATGATAGCATTGTCATATCGGTAATAAACTCAAAGGATTTCATCTTGAAAAGCTCATATTTGGACATGAGCAATTGGATTCTCTTGGACTTTACTTGTTTGGTTCCTTCATAGTAATTCTCTAAGGTTTTCCAAATGCCATGAACACTTCTACAATGCAACACTTTGAGAGTATCTTCTTGAGGAATGGCGGCAAGGAGAATTGTAATTGCTCTTTTGTTTCTTCCATTTGCCTTCTTTTGAGCATTGGACCAATCATCCCGAGAAATTTCTTCCTCTATACCTTCTACTTCCTCGAGTGGTGCCTTCCACTCCTTGTAGATAGTGTCCCACAAATCAATGGACTCATTATCCATAAAGTGCTCCATTCAAAACTTCCATTGAGCAAAGTTGGCACTATTGAAAATAGGGAAATGATTGTTAACTTCACCCTTCACTATCTTGATCTTTTCTCTCGCACTTAAGCCTTGAATAAAGAGACCAAGGCTCTGATACCAAATGTTAGAAAGATGGTGCACCAAGAAAGGGGGTTTGAATTGGTAGCAAATAGAAATTTTCAGCTTAATGGATTTCTTTGAGTGTTTGAGCAATATGCAAATAAAACATAGAAAGTAAAGGAGCAAAAGAAGATTGAACACAAGGATTTATAGAGGTTCAGGTGTTAACAAACCTAGTCCTCTCCCCAACCCCAATTAGGAGTTCTACTATCTCAACTTGAGATTACAAGAGAGCTTCCTAGCTCACTCACAACTAAAGAGTTTTCCTAGCTCACCCAAAACTAAGTGTTTTCCAAGGCTCACACCGAACCCAAATCCCTTGTATTTTAATGGCTCACACAATAACTAATTCCTTGTGTTTTGAACATGCTCACACACAACCCAAACAAGAGTTTTTGTCACTAGGATCACTCTTACAACCTATACCCAAGTGTTTAAGGTTAACACTTCAACCTTTTTACAAAATAAGTTGGAAAATAATAATTTTGGCACACTTAAAATTAAGCTCTTATGTTCTAAGGCCTTTTAGAGGTCTATTTATATTGTTTACCTTCCAATTAGTCATTACATTTGGTGCCAAAATTATTTCTAACGTTCAAAAGATGATTAAGTAAAAGTTGTCTGACAGAGACAGTTTCCCGGTCGGTAGAGATTTCATATATTCGTTGGGGCCTTACATGTGGCAGCCTTGGATCTGTCCTTTTCTTCAATGGCTCTTTAACGACTAGTCTTTATCAAATTTCCCAGTTGGGAAATTCATTTTTCCGGTCTATTGAACTTTTGAGCATTAGAGAGCAATGTTTTCCCGGTCAAGACATATGTTTTTCCGGTCTGTACTTGAGTCCTAATCTGGAGATACTATCCCAATCAGGAGTTATGCTTCTCCAGGAAATGTTTGATTTGTTCAATAGGCAAATCAAATCCAATTGACTTGAAACTTTGTACACTATCAAAACAATATTAGATGAAGACATTAATAACATTTAATTTGATTGTCAAGATCAAAATAGAGATCAATCACCCTAAGGTCAACAATCATAAAACTCATGCGATTAAAAAGAAAAAGACATAAATGCCCTTACTCATACTAGGACTGACTATAGGATAGCTGTCATGCCATTAAGGGTGGTTATAGTACCATAGGTTTATGCTTGCATTTATTATTAGGTAAGGTGGCTTCAGGTCTGAGAGCGCCCTTATTCACAACTCGTATCTGGTAGTCTAGTATAAAGTAACTAGGCAAATTAAATGTATTACTATTCTTATGAATACAGGAATGGATTTCGCTTAATAGGTATGCTACTGTTGATGTGGCATGAAATGTTTTGGCATGATAATATGATGTGATTGATATAAATGGTAATATGGAAAGGTTATGCTATAATGAGATTTTATCATATGAATCGTATGATATGTGGCATGGTATCATGATGATGTTAGTTATGAATTGATTTATGTAAGTTTTATTATAATATGGTATTATGATATGTTGGAGTGATATGCATGATAGAATTTATATAATTATATGTACCACTAAGCTTGGATACTTAGCATGTGGGTTTCTTGCACGTAAGTCTGGAGCCATAGGTAGAGTTGACACGAAGAAGCCGAGCCAGTCAAAGGAGTCAGATCCAAAGTCAGCTCACATTTATTCATTTCTTTTCTTACCATACATTTGAGATAGAATTGGAATTTTTGTTTTCAATAGTATTGCGAATTATGGATTGTATGGATGTTTATTGTGGGCATATTTATTATATGGTACATGTTGTCATGGATAAACAAATGAATGAAATCTTGAGATGTAAATATGGTAAAGCCTAAAAAGGGAACAAAAGCTAACAATTAAGTATCATATATATAGTAGCACTCCATCGTATAGTGGGCTAGTATGCTATATCAAAGGGTGTTACAATGAATCCGAGAGAGCCTAAATGAAAGTTCTCCTACTAGGTCAATATCCAATATCTCAAAAAATGACCTTGGGTTTGCCTAACAAACCACCTTGGATCAATTAGTAGGTATCTGATCCATACCAATTGCATTCATATGCAACTATCAAATCTAGTGCTATCAACAGTTGATATGTGCACACTCATTGGGTTATCAACTCTTGATATGTGTACATTTCATGTACACTCACCCAACGTCATCTCTATCCACACTAACCTTAGGTTCGCCAAACAAGCTAGCACGTCTAGTTAAAGCCGGCCCATTAATCAAAAAATCTTATTTTCATGGTGTGAACATATTGTTGTAGAGCAGGGCTGGGTTTGCCTAATAACCCTAACTCTGGAATAACTCTCATTCCTGCCATATTAATGGAAGACCTTAGCCTTAATGTTGTTAAACGAGAAATTTTCTTAATTTAATCTCATCATTGTTTTAGCATGCAATTATATATCCATTCATCACAAGAATATATAAAAGATAGTTACACTAACTACATGGCATGATTATGGACATTCTACAATCAATTCTATAACACCTTTTACCTTTGGATATTACTTAAACTTGTATTATGTTGTCGTGTATTGCATGAGAATAAAATAGAATCATGTTTATAATGATAGATAATTTTTTTTGAACCATATCACAGTATCACTGTGCAATATTTGACAATTTTGCATAGCATCACTGCTTAACTATGAACATAATATATTAAATATGCTAATAATTCAAACGCTACATCCAATTATTTCATATAATAAGTTCAAGGCCAAATATATATTTACACATTACTGTAGATTCACTACATTTATACATATGCAAATATACAACCCAGAATATAGATGTCATATTCTTATACACATGTGCAATGCAAGGAGAGAGATTGGTGAGGCTCGACCAGTGACCTATAATCCGTATCTTTTATATAATATACACCTCCAAAATTAGCTACTTACTTGACTCTTCCTAAAAATAATGCAATTTGCTGAGTTGTAACTCAGTAAGAATAATCATCAAAAGCTTTCTAAAGTACCAAGCAAATCACAATTACAAGTAATAATCGTCATTCATACACATTTTACATGTCATTTTATTTATCAGTACCATATGAATATAAATAATATTAATTTATGTAAATATTTCATTTGCTTATGCTTATGTTTATGTCATTTTTTTTTTTTGTGACCAGGCTAAACAGACACTATCCCAGATTTCCATGTGAACATTTGCATTTGGTATCTAGCTTGATCATTTGTAACATTTGTACATTTGTTAGGCTATAAGCCTTTTCTTTTGCTTTTGAACATTTGTTTGGGCCATAGGCCTCTTCTTTTGCTTTATAATGTCATTTAGCTAGTCACAATGCCTTTTATGTCTATATGCATATGCATTTGCAACAATCATTGTTTTTACATCAACCATAATACATTTCAATCAATATTTGCCTTGTATAAAGAAAACCTATACATGTAATACAAACATATACTTTACATTCAACACAATCTCATTGGCCATATCATAGCAATTATGTAATTCAAATAAAGTAAATCAAGTCACATTACACGTAGCACATAATAATCACAAAAAATTGTTTGATAATTAAACTCATATTTTCTTTTGATATTGAACCTCTAACTTATTGTCTCTCACTTTCTTAGGGTCTCCAATATGTAGTGAGCCTAATTGAATATATACTTGGTCAATTGGTAGCTAAATAAACTAGTTGAAATTTAAACAAATTGAAATATGCATAATATGGACCACTAACTAGGGTTTTGTATTCTAACAGTATGACCTTCATGTGTTGAGTAGCTTATAACTTTTTCTATACTACTCCCATTTGTATGATTCTTATTTATAATTGAAGATAACATGTAAATCTATAATATATTACCAATTTAGAGCAATTAGGGCATTGTGTAATTTTTGGTGAAATTTCTATTCACGTTCTATTTTTTGCCCTTATGTAGTTTTGGGGCACCAACTTTGCTTCTTCATATCTTATAACGTGTAACTCATATTTTTATGAAATTTTGTATGAACATAGATATGTTGAAATGAAATATTTTTTATTTTGACAACTTTTATATATTCTACCTCTAAAGTCCTCATATGGTGGGCTACTTAAGAACAGGGTTAGAACCCGAACTAGTCTAACTTGTGAAGGCCATATCTACAAAATACACAACATATTAAGGTTATATTTTACCAAATTTTAGCTATGACATATACCTATAACTTTAATTTTTGTTAATTTACATATTTTGTCTACAAAAAGCTCAAAATGGGCAAACAATTGGTTGGACCTACATTGGGCACTAAAGAGGCAGCTCAAACTATGGAATAGACATAATTTCCTTGACTATAACTCATCATCCACCCATAATCTGGTCTTGAAATTAAGAATAACCTAGATATCACAGAAATATACAACTTTTATTTTTTAAGTTTCTTCAAATACCAACTCTATCATATAGAAAAATAATCAATACAGCAGGTGATTCAGCTAGGTTCCTCAACCGAACCAATCTCAATCAGAAGCCAATATCCTTTTATATACATCAGATCCAGCAAAAATATTTTATAGCCTTAAACCTAAGACATAAAGCTACAAGTTTTCTGTTTTGTGCTTTTTCATAATCGGTGTCTAATATGAAGAAAACAATGGCCTAATGTTTTGGTGCAAAAACAGAATTAAGGAGCTTACCTAGTTTACTTGTAGACAATAAACTATAAGTTTAACAACTCTCAATTTAAAATTACCAACATAAAAAGAGATGGCAACTTACCAAATTTTAGTTGAAGCTTTTGCTTGAGGTTTTTGAGAGAAAGAAAATAATATGAAGAGAAGACAAGCAAACCAAAATGCAATGGTGAAGGAAGAGCAACTGCGTTATCCTTGTTAGCCACTTAACTTTCTTATTTCGTCCCATTCTCCTTATTTTTTCTTAACTTTTTTTGGTTAATTAATTAATTTAATTATTAATTTAATTAATTAATTAATTAATTTTATTATTATTATTATTATTATTATTCTTATTATTATTATTATTATTACCTCTACATATTTACATGTACCGAGTCAATGCCAAAAATATTATCTAGTCAAATTGTTCAATCTAATTAATTTAACTATGCCAAATTTTATTTATTTCAATTTAATCATTTTACTTAATTTCATTTTCAATATCTTGTGTCCTTATTTAAATTATAACTAGACACGTGCTACCTATTCCTATTGCGATAAACTGACCTGTGACAAGTCTACCTCGTGAGCATGTTCACACCAAAATCTATATGTGTGCATGTGTTTCATGTGAATGACATTCATAAAATGAACATGTTCAAATGGAATGCATATGATAATGCATATAGGAACAGTCGATGATGTTACAATTCTCCCCTTCTTTAAAAAATTGTCCTCAAAATTTGATACCTGGGAACAAATGTGGGTACTACCTTTTCATATTCTCTTATGTTTCCCATGTTGCCTCTTCCTTTGAGTGATTTCTCCATAACACTTTGACAAGAGGAATTTTCTTATTTCTTACCTATTTTGTCTTGTATCCTATGATCTCTACGGGTTCTCTTATATAGCTCATATCATCTGCAATCTCAATGGCTTGAACTTTAAGTATATGTGTTGGGTCTGATTCGTAACTTCTAATCATACTAATATGAAATACATTATGAATTTGAGCCATCTTTGGGGGTAAAGCTAACCTGTATGCCAATGGTCCAACCTTTTCAAGAATTTCATAAAGCCCTATGTATCTTAGACTTAATTTTCCTTTCTTGCCAAGTCGGATTGCTCCTTTCTGTGGTGATACTCGAAGAAATACTTTTTCGCATACCTCATATTCCATTTCTCGTATGTGTTGATTAACATAGCTCTTTTGTCTATCTTGTGCTACCTTGAGTTTACTTTGGGTATCTTGATCTTGTCTACTATATCCTTTACCGCTTCTGGTCCTTCAATTTTTTGTGCACCTTCTTCATCCCAAATAATTGGGCTATGCTTTATATGCTGCCATCTGGATACTGTTGTGGTATAAATTTTTGTATGCGAACTCTATTAGTGTCACATATTCATCCCAATATCCTTTGAATTCCATAACACATGCCTTGAGCATATCCTCCAATGTCTGTATAGTTCTCTCTGACTGTCCATCAGTCTGTGGGTGAAATACAGTGCTAAAGTTCAATTTTGTTGCCAATGCATTTTGCAAACTCACCCAAAACCGAGAAGTAAATCGTGGATCTCTATCATATACAATAGATAATGGAATGCCATGTAATCTAACTATCTCTTTGACATATAACTTTGCTAAACTCTCAAGTGTACATCCCTATCTGATAGGTAGAAAATGTGTTGACTTGGTTAATCTGTCAATAATTACCCATATAGCATCATTCTTCCGTGAAGTTATCAGCAATCTATAAACAAAGTCCATTGTTATTTTCTTCCATTTCCATTACAGCACTGGCAATGGATATAGTTTACCTACTGGAGCTCAATGTTCTACTTTAATTTGTTGACATGTTAGGCATTTAGAAATATATTATGCTATGTCTTTCTTTATCCTTGGCCACCAATAATGAGGTATCAAACTATGATACATCTTCGTCATTCTTGGGTGGATTGCATATGGTGCATTATGTGCTTCTTCCATTATTTGTTGGCACAAATTATCAATGTTTGGAACACATATGCATGACTTTAACATCAACGTATCATTCTGCAAATAGAAGTCTTTACTTTTTCCCTGCTTTGTCATTTCAATTTTCTCATATAATTGAGGATCTCTGTCCTATGCTTATTTGATTCTATCTCTTAGTATAGGTCTAACCTAAAGAGTAGCAATCAATGACCCATTATCACGCGTATTCAATTCAAGATTCAAAGACCGAAGCTGAATCAAATATGGAAGAGATGATGCTTGTAAGTGAGCTATACTGCTGTTGGATTTCCTGCTTAATGCATCTACCACTACATTTGCCTTCCTTAGATGGTATTCAATTATGCAGTCATAATCTTTTAATAGCTCTAGCCATTGCCTCTGTCTCATGTTTAATTCTTTATGTGTTAGCAGATATCTCAAGCTCGTATGAATTATGAAGATCTAGAATGTTTTGCCATACAAATTATGTCTCCAAATTTTCAATGCAAATATAATTGCAGCCAATTTTAAATCATGCATTGGATATGACATTTCATGTTGTCTCTACTACCTAGATGCATAAGTTATCACCTTACCATGTTGTATTAATAAACATCCTAAGCCTTGGTGTGAAGCATCACTATATATTATAAACCCTCATGTGTCTATAGGAATAGCTAACACTAGTGCAGAAGTTAGCATGTGTTTTAGTTTTTCAAAACTATTTTGACATTCTGGAGTTCATTTGAGTGGCACATTCTTTCTTAGCAATTTAATCAAAGAGCTAACAATCAGCGAAAATCTATCAACAAATCTGCGATAATACCTGGCTAAATCCAAAAAACTACGCATTTCTAATTCTTAGGAGCTTTCCAATTTACTATGGCCTCTATTTTCTTTGGAACTACCTCTATCCCTCTGCCTAATGCCACATGCCCAAGGAATACCACGTGATCTAACCAGAATTTACATTTATTCAGTTTAGTATATCTTTGTTTTTCCCTCAAAGTTTGTAGTATAACTATCAAATATTGTTCATGTTCCTCCCTATTCTTTGAATATACTAGTATGTCATCAATGAATACTATGACAAATTTGTCTACATATAGTTGAAAGACATTATTTATTAATGCCATAAATGCAGCTGGAGCATTAGTCAACCCAAATGGCATGACTAAGAATTCATGTGCCTATACTTGGTTTGAAAAGCAATATTTGGGACACCTACATCTATTACCCCTAGCTGATAATAGCCTGATTTCAAGTCAATCTTGGAAAATACTTAGGCTCTATGTAACTAGTATAACAAATCATCTATTCTGGGCAATAGGTATTTATTCTTAACTATCACCTTTTTTAGTTGTCTATAATCGATGCACAATCTCATGGTTCCATCTTTCTTTTTAACGAATAGCACTTGAGCTCCCTATAGTGAAACACTAGGTCTAATGTACCCCATGTCAAGTAGTTCCTACAATTGGGTCTTTAATTCTTTTAACTCAACTAAAGCCATTCTGTAGGGTTGTACTGATATTGCTGTTGCCCCTGCTACCAAATCAATAGTGAATTCTATCTCTCTAGTAGGTGGTAATCTAGGTAGATCATCTGGAAATTCATTCACTATTGGTATATTTTCAAGTGAACTATTAGTGGTTTTGGTGTCAGTCACATATGCTAATATATGCCTCACATCCACCCTTGATCATTCTAAATGCCTTTATAGTGGATACTAAATAGGCAGGTACAAGTTTTCGTTCACTTAGAAATACAACTCTCAGCTAGTTTGGAGACTCTAAAATTACTTCCTTAGTGAAACTATTCACTATTACATGATGTTTAGTTAGTCAGTCCATTCCTAGTATCACATCAAATTCATATAATGGCAATAAAATCAAATCAACTTGCAATGTGGCTTAATCAATGTGTATTAAACAGTAACGACATACATTGTTCACAGCTAATATTGTTCCCAATAGAGTACTCATATTTATGCCAGTTCCCAAGGGTTCATGCTTTTGATGCAATTTATATGCCATATGTGATGAAATAAATGAATTCGTGGAACCTGGGTCTATCAATGCATATGCTAGTACATAATAAATTAAAATATTACCATTGACAACTTCTAGAGCATCAACTGCCTCTTGTCTTGTCATGGTAAACATTATAACCTGTGTGAGAGGTCTGAACTCTAACCCTCAGATCTAGTCACACCTTTGCTTGTTGCACCAGTCCTGCCTCTGCCTCTACCTTGTGCTACACTAGTACTGCCCACTCTGGGTGCCTCTATTATGGCCTTTGATATCCCTCTGCCTTTGCCAGTCTTGTTCTCTATGGACAATCTCTATACATGTGATCTAATGACCCACAAAAATAACATGCTCCTATGAGCATTTTTCATTCACATGCATGCTGTCTCCCATAGTAAATACAAGTAGGCATCTACTCTATATATTGACTATGTCCTCTGCGAGAATAAAATAAAGTCACAGCACGACCTCTAGAGCCTGAGTATGTACTCCTGTTACCAGACTGTAATGGTAAGAATGTACCCCTCTTTCCCTGTCTTCTACTGGACTCTGTAGGAAATTATCTTATTGACTTTTTAGATTATTGTTCTGTTATTTCTTTCATTATTCTTTCTCCCTAATTGTTGCAGCTCTAAATATGGTCTAGCTATTGAGATCAGTAGCTGTGATTCTATTTCTGATTTCATATCTGAGGCCTTCTTCAAATTTTTTACATTTGTCTCTTTTTATAGAGACCATAAAGGTGGCATAGTAGGAGAGCTTATTGAATTGTACCTCATACTTTGCCACAATCATTTTTCTTGCTTTAAATTTAGGAACTCTCTCCTTTTTTTCATCTATATACACATCTAGCATATAATTATTCTAAAATTCGCTAACAAAATCATCCAAGGTAAGAATAGGGGGCTATACATCACTGCTGGGAATTGTCTCCCACCATTCATATGCATTACCCTGAAGCAAAGATACTACATAATCAATTTTTTCATCTAGAGTACATTTCATCATATTTAATACTCTATGTGTTCTCTTGAGCCAAGTCTTAGCTTCTACTGGATCAGTGGTGACATAAAAATCAACTACACCTTATTTCCTTAGCTTGTCATAACGTCTTTCCCTTTGCTTTTTTGGCCCCTGTATTTCCTACTTAGGGTTCTCATAGGGTATCTCCGCATGTGATGACTAGGATGCATGTATTGGAACTGTAACTTCTAGTGCAAATTGGTATCCATGTGGGTGATAAGATGCCTCATATGAATGATGTTCGGCCTGCCTCTCTCTCCTTGGTGAATTGTGTTCTACCATGGCCCTATAACACATGCAATTATGTCACTTAATAATGTTCAAGACATATGATGCACAAGTTATCATGTTCTAATACATATGTGTCTTCCCACAAAACATCTCCCTGCTTTGATACCAAACTAAAATATAACACCTTTTACCTTTAGATATTACTTGTACTTGTATTATGTTATCATGTATTGCATGAGAATAAAATAGAATCCTATTTACAATGATAGATAATTTTTTTTTAATCATATCATAGTATCACTGTGCAATATTTGACAATTTCACATAGCATCACAGCTTAATTGTGAACATAATATATTACATATGCTAATAATTCAAATGCTATATCAAATTATTTCAGATAGTAAGTTCAAGGCCAAAAATATATTTACACATCACTGCATATTCACAACATTTATATATATACAAATATACAACCCATAATATAAATGTCATGTTCCTATACATATGTGCAATGCAAAGAGAGAGATTGGTAAGGCTTGGCCGGTGACCTATGATCCATATCTTCTATATAGTATGCACCTCTGTAATGAGCTAATTACTCGACTCTTCCTGAAAATGATGCAATTTGGTGAGTTACAACTTAGTAAGAATAATCATCAAAAGCTTTCTAAAGTACCAAGAAAATTGCAATTACAAGTAATAATTGCCACTCATACACATTTTACATGTCATTCTTTTTATCAATACCACATGAATATAAATAATATCAATTCATGTAAACATTTCATTTGCTTATGCTTATGTTTATGTCATTTTATTTCTGTTCTGACTAGGCTAAAAAGACATTGTCCCGGGTTTCCATGTGAACATTTGCATTTGCTAGCTAGCTTAATCATTTGTAACATTTGTACATTTGTTAGGCCATATGCCTTTTCTTTTGCTTTTGAACATTTGTTTGGGCCATAGGCCTCTTCTTTTACTTTACAATGTCATTTAGCTAGCCACAATGCCTTTTATGTCCATATGCATATGCATTTGCAAAAATCATTGCTTTTACATCAGCCATTATACATTTCAGTCAACATTTGCTTTATACAAAAAAAACCTATACATGTAATACAAACATGTACTTTACATTCAATACAGTCTCATTGGCTATATCATAGCAAATATGTAATTCAAATAAAACAAATCAAGTCACATTACACGTAGCACATAATAATCACACCTACCAAAGAAATCATTTGATAATTAAACTCACATTTTCTTTTGATATTGAACCTCTAACTTATTATCTCTCACTTCCTTGGGGGTCTCAAATATGTTGTGAGCCTAATTGAATGTAAACTTGATCAATTGGTAGCTAAATAAACTTAGTGAAACGTAAACAAATTGAAATATGCATAATATTGACCACTAATTAGGGTTTGGTATTATGGCAATGTCACCTTCATGTATTGAGCAGCTTATAACTTTTTCTATACTGGTCCCATTTGTATAATTCTTATTTCTCATTAAACATAAGATGTAAATCTATAACATATTATAAATTTATAGTGATTGGGGAATTGTGTAATTTTTTATGCAATTTCTATTAATGTTCTATTTACTGCCCTGTTTCTGCACTTAGGCAGCTTTGAGGCACCAATTTTGCTTCTTCATATCTTACAACATGTAAGTCATATTTTTTAAAACTTTGTATAAACATAGATATGTTAAAATGGAACATTCATGTTGACAACTTTCATCAATTCTGCCTCTAAAGTCCTCATATGGTAGGGTACTTGTGACTGGTCATGAATAGGGTTAGAATCCGAACTAGTCTAACTTATGAAAGCCATATCTAACAAAATACACAAGATTTTAAGATTATATTTGTTGTAAATTTTAGCTAAGACATATATCTATAACTTTGAAGTTTTTTCAATTTACAGATTATGTCTACAAAGAGCCAAAATGGGCAAACAATTGGTTGGACCTGCACTGGGTATTAAGCAGGCAGCTCAAACTATAGAATAGGCATAATTCCCTTGACTATAATTCAACATCTGCCCATAATCTAGTCCTGAAATTTTGCATAAAGCTAGATATCACAGAGATCTACAACTTTCATGCTTTAAGTTTCGTCAAATACCAACTCTATCATATAGAAAAACAATCAATACAGTAGGTGATTCAGTTAGGTTCCGCAACCGTACCAATCTCAATCAGAAGTAGATATCTTTTTATATACATCGGATCCTACAAAACTATTTACATACCTTAAACCTAAGACATAAAGCTACAAGTTTGCTCTTTTGTTCTTCTTCAGAATCGATGTCTAATATGAAGAAAATGAAATGTTCTAGTACAAAAATAGAATTAAGGAGCTTACCTAGTTTACTTGTAGACAATAAACTTTAAGTTTAACAACTCTCAATTTAAAATTACCAACATAAAAAGAGATGGCAAGTTATTAGAATTCAGTTGAAGCTTTTGCTGGAGGTTTTTGAAAGAAAGAAAATAATATGAAGAGAAGAAAAGGAAAGGAAACCAGAATGCAATGGTGAAGGAAGAGCAGCTGCCTTATCCTTCTTAGCTGCCCAGCTTTCTTATTTCGTCCCATTCTCCTTTTTTTCGTAACTTTTTCTAGTTAATTAATTAATTTAATTATTTATTTATTATTTATATTATTATTATTTTCTCTACATATTTACATGTACCTAGTCAATGCCAAAAATATTATCTAGTCAAATTGTTCAATATAATTAATTTTAACTATGCCAAATTTCATTTATTTCAATTTAATCATTTTATTTAATTTCATTTTCATTATCTTGTGTCCTTATTTGAATTATAACTAGACACATGCGACTTATTCTTATTGTGAGAAACCGACCTGTGGTAAGTCTACCTCGTGAGCATGTTCACACCAAAATCTATATGTGTGCATGTGTTTTATGTGAATGACATTCATAAAATAAACATGTTCAAATTGAATGCCTATGATAATGCATATAGGGACGATCGAGGTTGTTACAATTCCTTGAGGCAAAAGGGAATTGATTAGGTTGCATCTAGGAATATGCATGTGTTACAATCCAAAAAATAGAAATCAAAATTCCTATTTCTATGTATTCATCTTTATGGCACCTCCTCCTTGCTTCTTGCTTTTTTGCATCTCCAATCTATCCTAATCCTATATAGTCTAATTACATATTTTCAAAAAGAAAACCTCAAGTTATATTTGAGGGGAGTGAGATGAGAAGAGAAATATGTGAGATAAAAGAAGAGGGTGGGACACGCAGACCCTATTTACCATAAAATAAGTTTAACCATGCATGCTCAATCATATTAGGTTTAAGTCTATCATCATCTATCATGCAATCCATACACCCCTAGCATGCATTCTCTAATGCATAAAGTAAAAGTAAATAAGATAATGGCATTTGGATTCCAATTTGAAAACCAGTTTCAACATCTGAACCGAAATTGCTTACTTATGTTGATTTGGCCAATTCTATTTTATATGTGTTGACCTTAGGGTGATTGATCTCTATTTTGATCTTGATAATCAAACTAAATGTTACTAATGTCTTTATCTAATGTTGTCTTGATAGTGTACAAAGTTTCAAGTCAATCGGATTTAATTTGCCTATTGAACAAATCAAACATTTCTTGGAGACACGTAACTGCCGATGGGGACTCAAGTACAGACCAAAAAAACATATGTCCTAACTGGAAAAACATTGCTCTCTGATGATCAAAAGTTCCAGTAGCAAAAGCAGACCGGGACTTATGTATAGACCAAAAAAATGAATTTTCAAATCGGAAAATTTGACTGAAACTAGCCGTTAAAGAAAAGGACAAATCCAAGGCTGCCACGAGTAAGACTCCAATGGATATATGAATTTTCCAACCGAAAAACTGTCTCTGTTAGACCACTTTTAGTCAATCTTTTTTAGAACGTTAGAAATAATTTTGGCACCATATGTAAAGGCTAATTGGAAGGAAAACACTATAAATTGACTTCCAAAAGGCCTTAGACAATGTGAGCTTAATCTTAAGTGTGCAAAAACTCTTGCAATTTTATTTTCCAACTTATTTTGTAAAAAGGTTGAATTATTATCCTTAAACACTTGAGTATAGGTTGTAAGAATAATCCTAGTGAGAAAAACTCTTGTTTGGATTGTGTGTGAGCCTATTCAAAATACAATGAATTGGTTATTGTGTAAGTCATTAAAACATAAGGGATTTGGATTCGGTGTGAGCTTTGAGAAAACACTTAGTTGTGGGTGAGCTAGAAAAACTCTCTAGTTGTGAGTGAGCTAGGAAATTCTCTTGTAATCTCAATTTGAGATAGTAGAACTCCCAATTGCGGTTAGGGAGATAACTAGGGTTTGTTAACATCCAAACCTCTATAAATCCTTGTGTGCAATCTTCTCTTGCTCCTTTACTTTCTATGTTTTATTTGTATATTGCTCAAATACTCAAAGAAATCCATTAAGCCGAAAATTTCTATTTACTACCAATTGAACCCCCGCCCCCTCCCCCTCCCCTTCTTAGTGTTCCATCTTTCTAACAATATGCAATTTCAACATGGATTTTAAAATTTAATCAAATTAAATTAAATTCCATATTTCTAAAAATTAATTCAAAATTAATCCACCTTTAAAATAAGTTATAATGATGCTAAAAATTAAACAATTCAATTTTAACATGCACATTAAAATTGAGATTGCTCAACATAAATTGATTCAAAATTAACTCTGAAAAACTTCCAAAAATTCTAGAACCTCATATCATCTGTCCATGTACCTTTAGGCTAGCTCAAACTAATCAAAATAAGTTTTGGCACAAGCCAAAATATCAAGACTAGCGAACCGACACAAAAGACACTCAAACCGACACATATTACAATTAGAATTAATTTGAAATTTTAAAATTGATTAAAATAATTTTGACATACATTTACCATCAAAATAATATTATAAATATAACATAAACATATATTTAAAGGTGTTGGAACCGAAATATACGCATACAAAAAATACAAACAGAACAACCACATCGAATATACCAAAACAGCCTCTTTTGATAGTTGTTTGTAAAATTAATTAAAACGACTTTTAATTAATTCTTTGACCCTTTCAGAGGCTTAAACACATTCTAAACATGTTCAAGTAATGTTTTTATAATCATACTACAAAATTATTATGAACAGCCCCATCAATCAAACCAAATAACATCATTAGATCATCAAAATATAGTTTTCAGCAATTTTCACAATAAATCCGAATTTAATTATTTGAATCTCATTCAAACCATTTTTTAATCATAATAATCATTCTTAATCATGTCATGATCATATTATAGAAAGAAAACTAATTAATAAGAATTTTCCTAATTAAAATTAATTTTTCAATCCAATTGAACCAAAATTTTCAAAATCAAGCAATCTCATTGCATAATCAAAATTAATTTTGATGAGCACTAGGGAGCTCTAATACCAATGTTGGGTTTCCAGGATGTATCTCATACATAAAATGCAGCAGAAATAAAATAAAATCAAAACTCGAACTAAGGATTTAACTTGTGTCATCAAAATTAATTAATCAAAACAAATGTTTGAAGATTTTACCTTCAGTGTTCTTGAACTTTAACACCTCCTATTCTTGTCGGGTTGTCACAAACCATAACAAACTAAGCCAATGGTAATCTACACGAAGTTGGAAGGATGAAACCTCTTAGGAGATGGCTTTGAATAATAGTTTTGTGCCAGCGAAATAATTATTCTTTTAGAGAGAATAGTTTAGAAAATTAACACTTCATTTTTCTAAGGCTAGGTTTGTTTCTAGTGAAAAAGGCATTTTATAGGTGTTTCCTAAATACACTAGAGTTATCTAAAGACCAAAAAAGGCATTTGTTTTGTTTGGGCATGTTTAGCACTTGGTTATAGATTTATTGATTATAGATTTCTTAATAAGCCTGAATGCATGATAATTATTCATATGGTTACATGTTGCTATGGACATTCAGATGAATGATATCATAATACGTTCAAATGGGAAAAACTAAAAAGAGAATAATAGTTAAAGGTTCAGTATCATGTATGTAGTAGCACTCTCTCGTATAGTGGAATAGTATACTATATGGGAGAGTGTAAAACCTATTGAATGATTGATTGCAAAATTACTAAAACTCAACAACCCAAAAAGGTCAAGAATACTTGAGTTTCAAGAATTACAAAGTAAAAGCAAAAGAAAGAGAGGTAGCCGAGAAATTAATGCACAAAGTATATTTGAAGCAATTAGCACTTAATTAAAAATTCTCTAACTTATAACAATCTTAAATGTGGAGTATTTATACTCCCTTGAAGAGTTATAGCCGTTGGGGTGTATTTATTGTGCTTATAGCTGTTGAACTACCATATTAATGATCGTTGCAATTAGATTTACAATAATGACAAATGTGTTTACGGTTATGACAAGCTTTAATTCAAAAAATTTGAATTTTGCCGCTCGACTGTCATAGTCATGACAACTTCTTTCACAACCGTGACATATGGACCGATGGTGAAGTTTGATGGTTACACTGACCATAAAGGCTGTTGGATGAAAAAAAACTGTCTCGTGCAAGGTTATAAAACACGGCCCGATTAATGAACCGGAAAAGACAGCGAATCATGGATTTAAGGTTGAACTAGAATCAAACCGATCAAGTGAAATTCATTTAAAATATAATATTTAATATGTTTCATGTATAATGAAAGGTAAAGAATACTTAAATTAAATATGTTTTATATACAATAAAACATTTAAAATGTTAATATTTATTCAAATTAAAGCACAAACATATTCAAAAAAATATTTTCAAATATAATAATATCTATGTCTAAATATAATATTGTAATGGCCACAAATAAGGCCTAGTTGTAATATATGAATAGATGACATATGTGCTTTAAAATGTAAATTGTGTGCATAATTAATATCGTTGAGCATGCTTAATTGTTAATTAATAGGATATTATATAATATGAAGCAAGAAATGACATGATCGAATGTTAGAAAGGTTAATTAGAGTGTTTGAATATGTATAAATATGGTTATGAATAAGAAAATGACAAATATTTTAAAGGGGGTACAATGCATATGTAAAGCTTGAGTTATGAGCTTGGTTGTGACTCATTTTGGGGGATGATTTGAGTTGTGATAACTTGTTTGTATTTGTGTCCAATGACCATGGATAATTTCTATATATGTTTAGGAAGCGTTTAGATGCGGAATTTCAGCAAAATTCGATCATAGGAATAAGTTATACTCTTTCACCACTAGCGTCACCATTATGCTGGAAATTCTTATAATTATGAAAGAGCCTAGTTTATGACTGTGAAGGATTTATTCATAGCTGTGAAAGAGCCTTATTCATAACTGTGAATGATTTGTTCATGGCCCTGAAGGTCGTGTTTTGGGATTATGATTGGCATGACATTATATAAAGGGTGATTTTGCATGTTGATAGAAGTGGCTACACTTAGTTAGCCTTAATGCCTTATTTAAGGAATTGTGAACTTTCACATTTAATATAAAACATGCAAGCTTGCACAATTAGTACACATTAATAGACATGTGAAATGGGGAAATTGCATGGGTAATGAAGGCATGTTTTAACATGATTTATCATGAGTGTGGATAGGTGGGATGGCAATTAGACCACCATAGAGGCAAAATCATTCACACCCAGCCATCATGACCAGGCCAAAGAGTCACGGTCATGAGAACACTATTCATAGTAAAGTTGAAAGTCTTTATATGATTTGCAAATGCACTTGTAATATGCCAAAACAATTTTATATGATGTTATACCATAAGAAAACATGTTTATGAACTTGAATGTGCATAAGATTGAGATTATACGTTATGCATATGGACTGAAGCATATAAAAAAATAACAAAAACAAAAAGGAATATAGTATTAAATGCCCATTTCTCTACTTGATGACTACATTAGGGTAAATAATGCATCATGTAGGGAATAAGTGATACGTATCAACGAGATGTATGAGTGAGGATTATGTTGTTTATCCTTGACCTGGGTCCTCCTGTTCCTGGTACTCATATCCATTATACTTAGTTAAGTTGGCTGAGCACTGGTTTGGGTGAGCATACAGATTACAATTATACTCAGTTAGGTTAGCTAAGCCCTAGTTTGGGTGAGTACATTTGACTTGAGAGAGCTCGAATGAGTATATAGATGAGTAGGATGACTAGCTCACCTACTTTACACCCCATATCCATTCAGCCTGGGAAAGAGGTTTGGGTTATTTATTGAAAAAGAAAAAGAATGAGGAAAAATGAGATTGAAATAGAAAGTGAAAGTGAAATATGAGAATTTAGTAATAACATGAACAACATGTTGTAAAATGATTATAAATGTTATGAGAATTGTATATTGTTCTTTTGTGATATATGTATCTTGATTTCACATATACCCCATATGCATTGAGAAGTGAGATATCAAAGAACTATTGAACGATTAACTTTGTGATAATTACCTTAAGGTATAAACAAGTATAACATTAAAATATTAGGATATTTAAATAAAGAAAAAGAAGTGTAAATGGTAAACCATCTAAGCAAGTATGTGTGAGGCATTGCCTAATTATGTGACTATGATATAAGTATTGATTTAATGCAAGAGCCAAGGGCGAATTTGTAATTAGATCATATAATTCAACTAGAGATGGATTAAAGATTGAATATCACTCTACCGATTACGAAGTAGTTATGAGGCAAAATAAGATGATTCCCCTATTAGGTATTTATATGGGAGAATTTCCTGAGAATAGTATATGTTTAAGCAAGGAATAAGAAATATATCATAATATACAGTAAGGCACAATTTAACTAGACTAGCCCTTAAAGGGGAAAGACAAGGAGTTTCCAAAGAAATTAAAGTTTGAATTAATTACTAGTGTGGTTTTGGTGTGCTAAAGACCCCCAAGACCCATAACAAGTAAGATATGAGTATAATCCCATCGATAAAATATAAAACGATACTGATAGTATCATAAGTGAATACCCGTAGTGATAGAATTGGTATAAAGATCCATAAAGAGACATAAGTATAACTCATATTTAAGAAACTATAAGATATACCAGAGACTATTAAGGAACTAATGAGATTAGAGCTTAAATAGAAGATAAAGGAGAAAAGTGAAAGCTGACCAAAGAGCATGGAGATAAGTTAAAACTATAAGAATGTGTAGGTAATAAACGAGAAAAGATGTTCTATATAAGATGTAAAAGATAGAACAAAAAGGTGACATGTCACAAGATTTTGATATATGGAAGATAAACCTTGGAGATGAATGAGGTATAAGACAGACTTAAATGCATGAAAATATACAAAATGGAAAATACAATTTATATGGTTAATTAAGAGGTAACCTTGAAAATCAAATTTTGGAGAGCTAGTGTGTCCTGTATACTTTCATGTTGAAAGGTACAGATTTGACCTCTTTTCACCATTTTAACTAAGAACATAGAAATCTAAGTGTTAACTTGGTACACAGTTAGAATCATTCAAAAGGTAATCGAAAAAGAATAAAACTTGAACATCCATAAGAATTGAGGAATAAAAAGGGGACACACAAGGATTTTAATAGTGATGATGTGATAAAGAAAATATATTATAGTGATAAACATGAATGTATAGGAAAGAGTTTATGGATGCTTAGAATGGAACGAAAAGTGAGTTAAGCCTAAGGTTCATGGAACCATCGATATGTAGGCTCACTCTATCAATAGAGTTGAGTAAGTTATATGGTGTTTTCTATATTTATAAGTTAAGATGATAAAAAAAATTAGATCCTTCTTATATTATGCTACTTGACAGAACAGAAGTGAGATTTGATTCATATATGAGATAGAATCGCAATAATCAAAGAACTCATACGAGTGAGTCCTATTAGTTGGTAATTTATAAAAGAATCATAAACAGATTAGATTATATGGAAAGAGAGAAAATAATAATAATAATAATAATAATAATAATAATAATAATAATAATAATACAGTATTTCCACATTACTCAATGACAATATGTCCGGTATGTTTCAAGGACAAAATATCTTAAAAGGGAGAGAATTGTAATGCCCACAAATTGGAGCTGGTTGTAATATATGAATAGATGACATATGTGTTTTAAAATATGAATTATGTGTATAATTAATATTGTTGAGCATGCTTAATTGTTAAGTAATAGGATATTATATAAAATGAAGCATGAAATGGCATGATCGAATGTTAGAAAGGTTAATTAGAGTGTTTGAATATGTATAAATATGGTTATGAACAAGAAAATGGCAAATATGTTAAAGGGGGTGCAATGCATATATAAAGCTTAAGTTATAAGCCTGGTTGTGACCCATTTTGGGGGATGATTTGAGTTGTGATAACTTGTTTGTATTTGTGTCTAATGACCACGGATGATTTCTATTAGAAAGATGGTGCACCAAGAAAGGGGGGTTAAATTGGTGGCAAATAGAAATTTTCGGCTTAATAGATTTCTCTAAGTGTTTGAGCAATATGCAAATAAATCATAGAAAGTAAAGGAGCAAGAGAAGATTGCACATAAGGATTTATACAAGTTCGGGTGTTAACAAACATTTGTCCTCTCCCCAACTTCAATTAGGAGTTCTATTATCTCAATTTAAGATTACAGGAGAGTTTCCTAACTAACTCACAAGTAGAGAGTTTTCCTAGCTCACCCATAACTAAGTGTTTTCTCAAGGCTCATACCAAATCCAAATCCCTTGTGTTTTAATGGCTCACACAATAACCAATTCCTTGTGTTTTGAACAGGTTGACACACAACTCAAACAAAAGTTTTTCTCACTAGGATCACTCTTACCTATACTCAAGTGTTTAAGGTTAACACTTTAACTTTTTTACAAAATAAGTTGGGAAATAAAATTGCAAGAGTTTTAGCACACTTAAAATTAAGCTTTTATGTTCTAAGGCCTTTTGGAGGTCTATTTATAATGTTTACCTTCCAAAAGATGATTTATTAAAAGTTCTCTAATAAAGACAGTTTCCCGGTCAGTCGGGAAATAGCCAATTTTAATACGTGGCATCTTCTAATTGACTGAACCGTCCAACGACTAGTTTTTATTCAATGTTTCCAGTCGGAAATCCTTGCGTCCCGATCGAGACTTACCCGATGATGTCATAGCCGAGAACTTGGCACATTTTGATGGTGTCTTCTCTTCAATGGTCATGCCCTTTTGAATTTCCCGATCAGACTCCAACATATCCCAGCTTAGAAATAAGGTGTCTCGGTCGAGACATCACCTGTCCCGGTCTGATTTAGCTACTAGAACTTTTGGAACATCAGAAAGTAGTGTTTTCCCAGTCAGGACAATGGCTTTTCCCGATTTATACTTATGTCCTGGTCAGGAGATACTGGTCCCGATCGAGAGTTATGCGTCTACAAGAAATATTTGACTAGTTCAATGAGGAATTCATAACCAAATGTGTTGAAACTTTGAATACTATCAAAATAACACTTAATGAAGATGTTGGTAACATTTATTTTGATTGTCAAGATCAAAAATAGAGATCAATCATCATAAGGTCAACAATTTCTATATATGTTTAGGAAGTATTTAGAAGTGGAATTTCGGAAAAAATCGATCGTAGGAACAAGTTATGCCCTTTCACCACTAGCGTCACCACTATATTGAAAACTATTATGACCATGAAAGGGCCTTGTTCATGACTGTGAAGGATTTGTTCATGGCAGTGAAAGGGCCTTATTCATGACCATGAAGGTCGTATTTTGGGCCTTTTTTTCGGCAAAACAGTTCACGGCCAAGGCAAAAAGTGTCATGACCGTGAACATGGCCATGAAAAGGACTATTATAAATAGTTTAAACTTTGTTTATTTCATTTAAACACAGTCCAAAAAGCCCCAAATCCTTAGAAAACACATCCCTAACATGATTTTGATGAGTTCTAAGTTCCTAAAACACAAGATTTACTACTCAATAGCAAGATTCAAGCATGAATTTGGGCGATTCACCAAGGAAGAATATGAAGTTGGAGAGAGAAAGTGTGGAACTTAAGGGAACTCGGGTCTTACACCAAATCAACCTTATTTTTTTCCTTCTTTGGGAAATATTTCATGTTTCCCCTCTTATTTTAACAAGTTTGTGGTGATTTGATGATTTGAACCCGAAATGGGTAGAAACTCATTTGTAAATGGGTAAGTTTGATGTAGAACCTTGGATATTCTTTAGGAAAAACACTTCTTAAGGCTAGTTTGAGTTGAATAATATGTTAATTGAAAGATTTAAGTAAGAAAGAGCCTAGCTTAATGGTTTTTGAGTTAGGGTTTAGTGTATATGGCAATATGTGGCTATAGATGTTGACATATAGTTGGAGTTAATGAGAAATAGTTATGGTTATGTTTAGGTGATGCCTTTGGAAGGTGGAATCATCCACCAAAGAGGCTAAGCAAGCTTAAAGTTTAGATTTTGAGTTGGCTCCATAGGAGATAAGTACATATATGCATTCTAATTTGCTAAAATGAAAGATATGATGTTGTATGATATGAAATTGTGATAGATGACATGTTAATTAGAAATGATTGGAAACATATAATGACAAAGAAGATATTTGGTATGGGTTATAAATGATATGAGAAATTGGAAGCTAAAGATAGAGAGAGAATAAAAGTATGGCTTTTATGTATAATGTACCCAAAAACTTGTAATGTGGAAATGTATGATTATTGACACCATTGCTAAGTTAATCAGTTATGGTGGATATGATAAATAGCAATTATGATTAATTGGTAATATGTTAGGTTACTTAAGGACACAAAGACATAATAAGTAATATGAATGAATAATGAATGATAGGAGGTGACCAAGTATTCTAGGCACGAGAGTTATAATTAATGGAATATTTAAAGGAAAATAGAGAATTTATGGAACATGGATGTTCTTAGGTGGTCATTAGTAAATGAGAAACGAAATTATAAAGGACTAAAAGAGAAATTAAGATTATTTACGCCAATGAACTTCTAGTTTATTTATTTGCATAAATGGTGCATAATAAATCACAAAAATGAAAAAGAGATTTTGATAAGCCTCTTGGGAGGCAATATTGATACATAATATATAACATGGAAATGAATAAAATACTTGAGAGGTTTATGTAATAAGAAGTTTATCAATTGGTGAAATGCATATATATGTTTGACGGGCCACTAACCCAATTGATTGTAAAGTAGGCTCAATGCCTATATCTAGAATTTATAATTGGTAGATGCACACGTTTGATGAAATTAAGGTGTTTGAAAAAAAAAAGGGCTTAATTAATGTAAGTCCTTTACTTAAGAACTTATGGATTGTGATTGGCATGGCATTATATAAAGGTGATTTTGTATATTGATAGGAGTGGCTACACTTGGTTAGGCTTAGTGCATTATTTGTGGAATTGTAAACTTTGACATTTAATATAAAACATGCAAACTTGCACGATTAGTACATATCAATAGACATATGAAATGGGGAAATTGCATGAGTAATAAAGGCATGTTTTAACATGATTTTTCATGAGTGTGGATAGGAGGGGTGGCAATTAAACCACCATAGAGGCAGAATCATTCATGCCCAGCTATCATGACCAAGCCAAAGAGTCATGGTCATGAGAAGATTATTCACAGTAAAGTTGAAAGTCTTTATATGATCTGCAAATGCACTTATAATATGCCAAAACATTTTTATATGATGTTATATCATAAGAAAACATATTTATGAACTTGAATGTGCATGAGATTGAGATTATATGCTATGCATATGGACTGAAGCATATAAAAATATAACAGAAACAAAAAGGAATATCATATTAAATGCTCATTTCTCTACCTAAGGACTACGTTAGGGTAAATGATGCATCATGAAAGGGATAAGTGATACGTATCAACGAGATGTATGAGTGAGGATCAAGTTGTTTATCCTTGACCTGGGTGCTCCTGTTCCTAGTACTCATATCCATTATACTCAGTCAGGTTAGGAGCCCCGATTTGGGTGAGCATGCCTGACTTGAGGGAGCCCGAATGAGAATACATATTATAGTTATACTCAGTCAGGTTAGTTGAGCCCTGGTTTGGGTGAGCACGCTTGACTTGAGGGAGCTCGAATGAGCATACAGATGAGTAGGATGACTAGCTCACCTACTTTACACTCCATATCCAGTCATTTCGGGAATGAGGTTTGGGCTGTTTATTGAAAAAGAAAAAAATGAGGAAAGACAATATTGAAATAGAAAGAGAAAGTGAAAGTGAAATATGAGAATTTAGTAATGACATGAACAACATATTGTAAAATGATTATAAATATTATGAAAATTGTTTGTTGTTCTTTTATGATATATGTATCTTGGTTTCACATATGCCCCACGTGTATTGAGAAGTGAGATATGAAAGAATCGTTGAACAGTTAACTTTGTGATAATTACCTCAGGGTATAAACAAGTACGATTTTAAAATATTGGGATCTTTAAATAAAGAAAAATAAATGTAAATGTTTAGGCCAATTTTTATAATCATGATCTCATGCATGCCTTGTGGGTGTGACAATTGTCATAGTCGTGAGGCCTGGTGGTAAATACTTTTCTTGAGCTCGATTTTTTCCAAACTTGTTTAGAACTGGCAATTTTTAACACGACACGAATACGTCTAACATATTTATGACACTATTAGACATGTTTAATAATAAATAAAATATTAAATAAATTTTATAGAATACGAAATGACACATTTAAACAATTATACATTATGAAACGATACGATACGTTTAAACGATTATATGACACAAAACGATATGTATATACGTTTAAGTATATAAATTTATAAACGGTTATACAATTGCATGATAGAAAAATGACATGTTTAAATGACATGAATAATAACACGACAGATTTATACATGACACGACACGATTTGCCAACTCTACTTGGAATTTCACTTCACCATCAATTGTCATGGGCGTGATAGATGGTCTGGTGGTTAATCTTGGTGGTGAAAACTCCTTGTGAAGGCTTTTTTTTTGTCCAATTTTGATTTTGAAAATACTTTAAATATTAATATAATTGACCTATTTAAAACTTAACACTTGAAAATGTTAAATTCCATTGCATAATTATTTGTGATCATTAAACTAACGAAAATACCCCTAAAAGTTGAACAATGTAGATTCATTAACAATAAAATAAATATTCATTAGTTTATTAATATATGTTCATTTTGTTATAAACTATTGGTTCATTAGTAATGAAGTAAATGTTCATTAGTTTATTAAGACAAATTCATTTATTATAAACTATAGGTTCATTAGAAATGAAGTAAATGTTCATTAATTTATTAATATAGGTTCATTTTATTTTAAACTATAGATTATTAGCAATGAAGTAAATGTTCATTAGTTTATTGAGACGTATTCATTTGTTATAAATTGTAGCTTCATTAGCAATAAAACAAAGGCTCAATATTTTGTGTATACAAACAAGAAGCCACAATCTAACTTTCGTAACCTAAATCTATTAATTTCTCTTCAAAATAACTCAAAATACAACAACAAATTTGAGATAAATCATACTGGAAAAAAACAAATTGAGATAAAATTGCAACAAAAAAACACAAAAAAGAAAAAGAGAGAATAGACAATAATGGATAAAAGAATTGAGCAGCAATTGAAATTGTATCTTTATAACAACAATGGAGAAAAAAATTGGGCAGCAGTTGAAATTATTTTTTTATAATAGACAAAATAGCACTAGAAAAAAAAAAAAAAAAACGAGAGAATAAGGGATAGAACGAAGAATCATTAACAAAAACAATAAAAAGTAGAAAACACAAAAAGATTGCAAAAAAAAGGAAAGAATAGAATGCACCCTGTCATTAATTTTCAAATTATAACCACACACAAATTTATAGCAAATTTATATTTCTCACAATTTTCTAAATAATAAATAAATTATAATTTAAACAAATTAAATTAAATCAAAATTTGTATGTGTGATCCAAACAAAAATCATGCATTCATGATTCTAAATCTTCATAATATCTTTTTAAATTCTGTTATTAGTTTTTTGGTTACATAATACATAATAACAAATAGGTCCAAAATGAATGAGAACAATTGCTAAGCCTTGTTGAAATTGAACCTTTTGCTTCACTTAATTTTTACATTTTCACATCATATCAATAAAACCAGCCCACCATTAAAAAAAATTAATAAATATTGTTTACTCAAAAAGATGAATTCGTAAATATTAATATTGTTTAGTTATTCTTGCAGATGATAGATACCTGCATGACACGCCACTGAAGATTTGCAGTGTCAAATATCCATAAAATCCTAGACTATGTATATAAATGAACTTGTTGGTTACATTAAGTCTAAATTCTTGGAATTGGAACTTTTATTAAATCCTCTTATATTATAGAAAGATTTTAGCTACAGTTTGGATTGAAAAATTTTAAAATTCATGAATTGTGAAATTTATAAATTCTAAAAATTTTATCATTTGATTTGATTATAAAATTTATAAATTGATAATATAATTATCTGTATACTTATATTTGGTTCAATAACCACCATCCATAAATTTAACAATTAATTTTCAATTTTATCATTTATTAAGTATTGATAATTTATTATTAATTACGCATATATAATCAATTATACTATATATTAAAAAAAATTTAAAAATTAGTTACTTCAAGAGTTGAAAAAAAAATATTATCATATGTTATAATGTTTAATTACATTACTTAAAAAAAATTTATTAATAATTTAATATATATTAAGACTATATTATGCAAAACAATAATAATAATAATAATAATAATAAAGAAGCAATTAGTTTAAATTAAAAGAAAATTGATTTTTAATTTTTTAGGACTAAAAATAGTTTTGGAATATTATTAATTTATTTGGAACAATCTTATAATAAAAAAAAAATTTGGCAACAATCTTTCATTGACCAATATTTATAGATTTTAAACTTTTCTCATCTACAAGGTGGGAAATTAAATCTTTTAGTGGATAAAAATTTTCTAAAATTCATAGATTTTAACATTTTTTAAGAATTCAAACAATAAATTTGACATAAATTTATAAATTGTTAAAAATATATCATTTGAAATTCTTGGATCCAAACATAGTTTTTGAAAATTTACTTTACCCGGATCATTATGATTTTTTTTTTTTAAAAAAAATTAGTTTAACTTGATTTCACCCGTCAATATCAAAAAGACAAAATTACTATTTATTTTCTGAAATTTGACATAATACATTAATACTTTCTTAATATTTACAATATATATAATTTATCACATTTAGTTTAATATAATACATTAATACCTTCCTGATGTTTGAAAATTATATTATTTACCATTTAAAAATTTGATATATTGTACTAATATATCCTTATAAGTTTAGTTTATTATATTAATACCTCTTGAAATTTGATATATTATATTAGTAAATTTATTAAAAAATATATTATTTTTTATTAATAGTAAATATTTTAAAATTTAATAAAATAACTATATAATTTAACAGAAATACAAAACGTATATTTTTCAAACGTTAAATAATATTAATATATTATCTCTAGCCATTTCTCCTTCTGTCGTTAGAAAACCCGAAATTCAGATCATCGAGCTATCTGAGATTTCCAGATCTTGTAGTCTTTGATGGAGATTGGGATGCGTTGGTGAAGGCCAGAAGTCCAGAACTTCATCTGCTCCGACGTCATCTACAACCAATCTCAGATCCACTCCCCTTTCGTCGCATTTCCTGATCTCTTCTCCAATTTTCTATGGATTTCTCTTTCACATATTATGTTTGTCTTTCTTGGCTCTCTTCAATTTTCCAGATCTCTTCTCTAATTTTCTATCGATCCACTCCCCTTCCGTCACCTGCAAACGCATCACACTGGTGGTGAATCTTCGTAGATGAATCTGGTTATGCGATTCTAATTTTTGGAAATTTTGGCGCTTCTGATTCTGATTTTTTGTGATATTTGGTAGTTTGCGATTTTGATTGTTGTATGCGATTCTGATTTTTGTTATATTTTGTGCTTCTGATTATGAATCTAGTTATGCATTTGATTGTTTAAGAAGTTGACGATAATATGCTCTGATTCTGAATCTCGTTTTTCTTTTCTATTTATTGTTGATTAGGTGCTCCTGATTTTATTGTTTATTGATATTTGGTGCTTTCAATTCTGAACCTCGCTATGCATTTGCGATTATGATTTTACTGCAACTCTTCTTCTTGTTTATCATTTTTTTCAATCACTCTTTGATTCTGTCTCTAGTTCCATTAGTTAAGTTCTAGATATTGGAATCCTAAATTTAGAATTTATGTTTGGAGAAGATGATTAGATTTGGAGTTAAATTTAATAATAATAATAATAATGACTAGAGATATTAATTAATTATAGTATTTGCCATATAAAATATAAGCATCATATATATATCATATGCGTACTTTTTTACTGTACAAATAATTATGAGTAATACATAATTATGTAAAATTTACACTGTATACATAACTATCATATAATTTAAATTTGCTTTGTAATTTTTTATTTTATTTTAAATTTAAATTTAATTAAAGAATACAATATTTATCATATTTTATCGGTTCTAATTTTTAAAACGGTATGTATATAACATAAATGCAATTTTCATATAGCTAAAATATAAAAATTAAGATAATATGTTTAATAAATTTATTATTATTTTAAAAATATAGCTTCAGAATTTTTATAATTCACACACTCTAAAAAAAATTAGATTTGAATTTGGATCCTATTTAAGTAAGATGTAGGAATAACAATTATTTTTTTCAATTTCATCTTATTCAAATTGTAATTTTGATTTTTGAAAGCAATCATAGGGTAATTATCAATATTTATTTGATTGGTGTACTGGTATATTCAATTGTACCGAAGCAAAGCCCATATAACTCGCCCTTTAATTATAGTGCGCCAATCACGGAGAAGAATAGGATGCTAACCCGAGACTTAGCGTGCCCATCACTGATGCTTGGCAAGCCCAAGCCATCCGTCAATGTGCAATTAAAAAATATTGATTGGCTATTTATGAAATAAACTAAAATAATAATAAAAAACTGAGTGTTTTGTATGCAATTAAAAAAAAAAAACTGATGTTATTTGTGGTATTTTGATGTTGTATGGGAATACTTGTGTCATTTTCTCATATATATTCTTTAAAAATTTTAGTAAAATCCTTCAAAATATATATATTTTACTTTTCTAATTCTATATAAAATTTATTTTTATTTCTCTAATTAAATAATTCTAGCTCCTTGTTGCAAATATGCATTGGTTATATAAGAAGGAGATTCTTTGCAATCCCGAAACAAGAGTTCCATTTTAATTTCTTCAATATTAATAGGGGTAGGAAAATAATACAGAACAAATGAGAAGCAACAGAATGTGTATTTTAATGAATTTTCTGCCAGCGACTCTCTAATCCGAATGTCTTCTCCAACCCAAGAATAATCGAAACCCTTTGGCAATTGGCAGCATAGAATCAACCACCTGATTATTTCCACGTGTCATGCATATGGAATTCATCTTAAAAAATAAAGAAAAATAGCTTCACATTATGACATTAATAAATATATAAAAAAAACAAGTACAACTGCTACTTTCATTTCCAAGTGGCAAAAGAGACCCCACCAATCTTCATAATCTAAATATTAGAGAAATTCGGATATATTATATTATTCAAATATTAATCTAATTATATAATGATATGCGTTAAATTATATTTTATTTTCACTAATTAAAATAAAAAAAATAATTAAATATATATTATTATGTAATTAGAAATTTACTTAAAAATTTTTCTTAACGATCGTAAATTTGTAACCATGGTTGTTGTCCCGTTCTCTTTTCTTCTCTTTGGATTTTTTTTTCTTCTCGGTGGGAGTGGATTTTTTTAAAAACAAAATTGATACCAATGACAATTATTCTGGGTCACTTACAGAATTTCTAATAGATATAAGTGCGTTTCAGAAAAACATTTTTCACAAAAAAAATATATTTTTAATTTTTTTATAAATTTTTAAAAATGCTATTTATAAATAAATAATTTTTTTCAAAAATTTATTTAAAAAATATTTATAAATAATTAAATAAAATTATAAATCTACTTTTTTTAATACCCAAAATCAATCTCAACACAACTCTTAGACTTTTCTTTTTCATTTACTGTTTTTGGAGCTATTTAATAGAATTAAAGAGATAACTCATCAGAGGCTATGGACATCTACAAAATCATATAACTTTAAACATTTGAGTTTTAATAATAATAATCAAGGCATTAATTAGTGTCCAACAAGGAAAAATTTCAACTTCTTCTCAATTAGACTTTGAAAGGGCAAACACTTTAGAAGTAAAATGCAATTGCCAATTGGAAGTAATATTATCGCAATTGACGCACTAGCATTTTCTTTTCTTTGCCTTTGGATTCTCATGATCGACTAAGTATTAACAAGCATTTGACTAAAATGATCAAAGGAAATTTTCCCTTAGGAAACATCTGTATTCCATGTTTTTTTGTTTTAATTTTAAAATAAAATCCATTTTCTTTAATTATTCTATGCCATTTCATGTATCAACTTTATTCTATTTTAAAAAAGGATAAGGGTACCAAGGAATAAGAATATCTTTTATAATTTGAACAAAGTTTCCATTTGGAAAAGGAAGCATCCACGAAGTTCCTATTTATAGATGTAGCCCTAAAAGAGAGCTGACCAAATCTAATATAAGTTCATATCCTTATAGAATTTTTAATTTAATATATATATATATATATATAGAAATTCGATACCATATAGAAAGGGCCAAAAAAGGTTTCTTTCTAATGCATTTGTCTTTGCTTTTTATTTTATCTTGCTTATAAGTGAGTAGGAGTATGCATGGTTCAACACGAACTAAATGATTTTGAACCCAAAATATGAGTATAATCTCCCAAAAAAAAAAAATATCCAAGTTCAATTAAAGTATTAAAATTGCTTCGAAAATTAACTTAAATTTAATAATAAAGAAACTGTTCCACTTGAAATAAATCTGACATATAAGCATAATTCCCCTACACAATTCTATCCCAACCGAACAACTCGATCCAAATTATATTTTTCATACAATTTGTTCAATTTTTTCAAACCGGTTAAGTATTCGCTCATCCCTAGGAATAGACTACGTAATACCTACCCACATAAGAATTTTATCTCTGGAAAAAAAAAAAAGTGTCCGTTTCTTGGTTTAAACATAAAGAAGTTGATTTATTTTTCTTAATCAAATTACAATATTATTATTATTATTATTATTATTATTATTATTATTATTATTATTATAAATGGGAAGCATCTCAAAGTCAAAATAGTTAGGTATATGATTATTTAGTCAAAATTGAAAAGGCACTCAAATCAAAAGAAGAATCAAGATACTTGAAGTGGAACTAAGTTGACAATCCAATTTTTTTTTTATTAATTTCTATTTAATATATATTAACATATTTATTTATATTATTTAATTTATATTAAAATATAAATATTTGAATACAGTTAGAACAAAATTGGAATAAAATAAGTTGAAATAATTTATAAAGTGAAGTTTAATTGCTGAAGTTAAAAAGTAGTTCATTCGAAAATTAAGATTGTATTTGATTCGGAGTCTTTTCGTCCAACGCATTTCTACATTTCATTTTTTAACTAAAGTAGTGAAAATCTAAAAACCTAATTAACCTCGACGCGCCTATTCTCTAAAAAATCAGTTGTATATTTGCATTTTTAAATTAGAAAAATATAGAATAATTTGAGACAAATGAAAGAAAAAGAATCCATCTTTATAAAATAGAGAAATTACAGTAATTAGTGTAATTTAGTTATTTTGTGAGGATTTTTATGAACCACGATTACTAGAGATATAATCGAATCAAATTAAGTTGATACAGTATCAAGTTTAAGCTCGATTTATATAAAAAATTCGAAGTTCAAACTCGACTCGAACTTGATCAAATTTTTTGTAATTGATTAAAGCTCGACTAGAAAAATATTCAAGCAACTCAAATTTGACTAGACAAAATTTGAATCAATTAAAAAAATTAATAGATAGTGTACTCGAGTTGATATACTGTCAAACTTGAATTCGATTATAGAGTTATAGATCTGGATCACTAGTATAGGCTTGACCCGACCCAATACAGTTAAAAAATAATAATTGTTAGCTCAAACTTTCAGAATGTGAATTCAAAGAAAAAACTTTTTCTCTTCCAATTCTCTGCAATATCTTCCATTCCCAAATTCATTCAAATATACAAGGTATTCGAGCTATAAAAACCTATCCCAAATTTTAGTAACTGGACTGCCTAAATATTAAAAATGTAAAATTCACGCTTCAACAATTAAATTTCTGCTGACTTTGATGATTTATAGATTGAAAAACTCAAAACTTAACTTAAAAAAATATTCGAGTTATTCGTGCTCGATTCGACAAAGTTCAAATCAACTTAAAAAATTAATAAATAGGTGTACTCGACTCAACTTGATTAGGTTCGCACATATTTAAATATCAATGATATAAAAGTAATTTAATAAATAATAAAAAAAATCAATTGTTTAATTAAGTTCCCAAATTTTACGAGTCGAGTAATGTGACTCATAAACTCAACTCAATAAGTTTCTTGATTTATTTGAGTTCGAACTTGACTTGATTAATTTCAAATTGAAATTGAATATTTTATGAGTCTAGCTCAAATAGCTGATGCGTAACTTCACTTGGAATATTAATTTTGGAGGGTGGAATCAGATTCCACATTTTGGCGGATTGCAAGATTGCCAGTAAAATATGGGAATCTTAATCCCACTTTTCCTTTTTTTTTTTTTTAGAAAAAAGTAAAAAGAAAACATAAGGGTCGACATTATTTATTTGTGGGCCAACTTGATAATTTTTTTTTTTTATGTCATTTGAGAATTCGATCTCAATCTGTCTGGAAAAAAAACCTAATTTATAATGTACAAGGAATTATAACTGTTTAGTTGAATATCTGAATTATACCGATAATTTTTTTTAAATTCGAAAAAAAATGAAAAAAGAAATATAAATTTACTTTATTGGATCTTAAGGATTAATACATAAAGAACTATATAGACTATAAATCCAAAATCTTATGTATATGTATATTATTTTACTTTATATAAAAATCTTATAAGAAAATGACATTATATTTTCCGGTCCATTTTGTAATATGGACTAGGAAATTTTTTGTATGTGTGAAAATTATACTATGTATATTTTGAAAGTTAAAGGCAATTAACTTTTCTTTCTTTCCTTTTTTTTTCCCTAAATTTTTTGGTATTTTGTGTTCATCGTTATTTCAGTCCATCATTATCAATTTTTTTCTTCCATTATTATCTATTCGTTGTTCATCCTTCTTTGTTCATCATTGTCATTTTTTTCTAGTGCGATTTTGTATTGCTACTCCATTCTCTTTTCCATTATTTTTTATTATGTCTTTTTTATATATATATTTTTCTAGTACAATTTTATCTCAATGGATTCATATTTATAAATCAAAATATAAAAAATAATATAATATACATTAAATTAAATACAAAATAATGAACTTTTATTTTATAGCTAATAAACTTAGAGTTTATAATAAATGAACCTATAGTTTACTGATAATAAATCTATAGTTTACAAGAAATGAACTTGTATCAATAGATTAATGAACATTTATTTTATTTCTAATAAACCTACAATTCATAACAAATGAAAATATTTCAATAAATTAATGAACATTTACTTCATTGCATGTATCAATAAACCAATGAACTTTTAATTATTTCATTGCTAATGAACCTACACTTTACAACAAATGAACATATATTGATAAATTAATGAACATTTACTTATTCCAAATGAACCTACATTTTATAACAAATGAACTTGTCTTAATAAATTAATAAATATTTACTTAATTGCGAATGAATACGTATTAATAAACTAATGAACATATTTACAAACGACGTTAATTCATTAATTAAAAAAAATAACACACATTTTTTAGCTCCAATGTCGCACATATATATGATGTTTGGTCCATATTGCTACATAAACATATATCTATGGTATAATAATCCTAAGAAAACAAATCATTGTTCTAGTTGGGTTTGAACTAGAGGCAGAGCTAAGTGCATGGTGGGGGGCTTGCCCATCCATACTTTTTTTTTTTTTTCTAAGCAAAATTTAGAATAACACTCTTGCCTCTCTCCATTTCATTACTTAAAATGTCAATGGTCTAGGAAAAATCATAGAATATGTAAAAGGTTGAACATATATTATAACAAACTATATTATTATTCTTTCCTATTAGTAATACATAGAATTAATAGTTATCAAATATATAAAAAAAACAATATATATTTGCATGTAATACATATAATTAATAGTTATTAAATACATAAAAAAAAGCAATATATTTTTTCACATACAAAATTTATGCACTCTGCATTATTTTTTTGTGGGCTCTACACTTATTTTTTCTTCCATATTGCACTTTTTTCACTATATTTTTATATTTGAAACTCATACAATATGGTCTTCTTTAACTATTGACTCTCTCATTTGGCTATTTGTTGAAATATATTTATTTTTGTACATACAAAATTTATGCGCTCTATATCATTTTTCTACAGTTTACACTTATTTTTTCTTACTTATTGCACTTTTTTTCTATTGCATTTTTATATTTAAACTTATATAATATGGTTTTCTTTTTTTATTAGCTCTCTCATTTGGCTACTCATTGAAATTCATTTATTTTTTTTGTATACGAAATTTATGCACTCTGTACCATTTTTCTACACTCTGCACTTATTTTTTCTCCCTTATTTCACTTATTTTCCATTGCATTTTTATATTTGAACTTATAAAATATGGTTCTCTTTTACTATTATCTCTCTCATTTGGCTACTTATTGAAATACATTTTGGTTTTAAATGTTTGAATATTTAGTTAAAATTGCTTTCTATAATGCTTTTTATATATCGAAGAACTAACATTGAAGAATAAATACTTTATGTATTTAGAGTTATATAATATATTTAACTTTTATTATTATCATATTTAATAAATATTTGATTATTTATACTTTGGTTATTGTTGATGTCCTTATAGCCCTTTGTTTGATGAATTCTATGTTCGGGTCACGTTTTTAAAGTCATTTTTAGATTATTTTTCGGCTCTAGTTTTGATTTGGAACAATGTTTTTATAGAAGTGCTAATAACATTTTTTTTTCAATACTTTTTTAGATATTTGATATATATAAATATGTTGGAAAATTGTAATTAAGTGAATTTTAGATAGTTTTCACAACTCAGTTTTTGGAGGATGACCCAATTTTCATGTTATTTGATATGAAAACTATTAATTACGATACTCGTATGCACAAAATAGTGAATGTCTAAATAGAAATAGAAATTTAAAATAGATTCCTTATTAAGTGAGAAAGTAAAAAAAAAAAGGACTGAAAAATTGAAGTTCGTCGTGTACACACAACGATGTGTGCCTTAGAGACATGCACTTGGATGTAGTGTCATGCGTGCGAAAGGGATATTTTCAGTACGTCTCTTGAACTTTTGTGTAATTAAGTTGATTTATGAATGAACCATTTAAATTCATGAATGTTTAAGCAAGTTCATAAATAGTTAATTTAAATTCATTAATTATATAAATAAATGAATTATGGTTTATCAATGGATAATTAAAGTAAAAATTATGGTTTAATTGACAATCATAATGAAGAAATAAATCATAATTATTTTCCTCTTTCCTCCCTCCAATATAAATAGGTATTGTTTGTTTTTTTTTCTTTTTCTTTTTTTTTAATACACCTACATATACTAAAATTCTCATCCTCCTCCTCCTTCCGTTCTTTTACATAATAGAGTGAGATAAGTTCAGTTCGCTATGTTGTAAGGTTATATTGTTCGACCTCTATTGTTAATATGTTGTATCCAAGGAGGCTTATGGTACATGATCAGGAACTTGTGCGTTTTTGTGCAATTCTTATCCAGTAGGTTAATTCGAGTGCAAGCAATACATTCTCACTCTCGAAAGCATTCACACTTGTGAAAGACCACTTCGCGATTGCGAAACAAATCGCACTCATGACTTTGTTTAGACCTGATTTTTCTCTCTTGATTTTGGATCCGATCCAAAAACCCATTTTACTTCTTTTTCACATCTTCAATGTGTATGACCTATTAGCTTTCAAGTTTTCTTAGCCACTCTGATCAACACTTAATCTCAAGTAGATCATGAGTGATATCTAGCAACACATTATGACTTCCAATTGATCGAAAAGTCATTGGTCTGATTATAAACCTTTGAATAGACAAGTATCCGTGCAATTCGTTCCTTCACCTATTATACCACACTCGATTCAAAGCATAGATTATGTATCAGCTCCCACTATATTGACTATATCATACATAAGCCTAGTGATTTCAAATCTTGTCCTTGAGACTCATTATTATTACAGATATGTAACTGAAGACTATTTTTATGACATTTCCGCTCTAGGTAGAAATCCCCAATTAATGATCTCGACAAGAGGCTGAGTATACACTCCTTCTATCAGGAGTGATGAATCCTTTGTTTCTTACTCAACTACCTTTGAATACCTAAAATTGTACTCAATCACCATCCTATAAGTGACCTTTCTTGAGATAACAAGAAATGAAGTCAAAGTACATAATCAATATTTAAGATAATCTTGAATACCTCAAGTCTAAAATATGATGAGACAATCACTAACATAGTATAGAGGATCCATGTGATGGTATCATAACAGGTCATCTAATGTACTTGATTACTCTAACACGCATCGACATGTTAACTCTAAACATCCATAAGTGCTAGTCTATTAAGATCGACAATGTTTCATCTCGTTGATTCTATAACTAGAAATAGTTTAGATATAAACATAATTGCACATGATAGAAATCTTAATATCATGATATGTTTGTATCATGGACTTCATCATTCGATTTAAGATCTAATAAATTCATAATGCAATAAGTTATATAATAAAAAATATCATGTTATTCATATAAAGAATTTTTAGAATAAGCGCTAAAAATGATTTCCTTTATAGCATATCTCTAAGATTTGGAACAATTTCAACTTTTAAGCCCCGTTTGGTTCAGCTATTGAGTGTAGTTGATAGCTGATTTACGCTAGTATTTGGTATAAATTGATTAAACAGTTGTTAGAATATAAAATTACCAATAGGAGCATTATTTATATAATCCAAAATATATATTCTTATGATGTATGAACAAATAAATAAATAAAAGAATTATTTTTATATAATTATTTATTTTAATAATTGAAATATTAGTAATAAATAAATATGAATAGAAATTTTCAATTATATAATTTATAAATATAATTAATTAATTTAATATATTTTTAATATGATAATATAAGAAGACAGATTAAATGGTGAAATATGAATGTTACTTTGCCATAATAAATATTAGAATAAAAAGATTAATGTCTTAATTTTTGAAAATGATAGTTTTGTCTTTTTATTATAAAATGTTTTAACTGTTTCAAAAAAAAAAGCTCTAAAATTGAGTTTTTTCAAACATATACTGTTTTGGCATAGAATAAGCTAATATTCAATTCTCCAAAACTCTCACAGATGTTCAGGGCCAAAATGAGTATAACAATGAGAACTGAATTATATCAAGAAAGATTCATGTATGGAGTGTATCATATTTACTCAAGTAACTGAACAGTTCAATGACATCATGTCAACTGAAGAGTAGATAAATTAAATATACTTTCATAAGGGAAGGTTCAAAGGGTAACACCTACCTATCTTGTGCATGTTTCGATCATCAAACTCTATCACGTAGTAAGGCTTTGTTCGTCTTACTCTTTCGCCCAATTTTATTCATGTGGGGGATTGTTGGAAAAATTATGATTATGAGCTATTTTGATAGGGTAATTCGGGTGGGTCCCACAACTCGATTTTGGGAAAAATACCCGGATGTGTTTCTTGACATGAGAACTATAAATTAATGTATTCATATACTCAAAATGGAGAATATGTGAATAGAAATTGAAACTCAAAGTATGTTTCTTGCTAAGGAGATATAAAGAGAAAAAGTGAAAGTGGGAGTTGTTTATCCCACATCACTAAGATGTGAAGTTGGACTTATGTTTATATAGTAAGATGCATTCTTACATGGGTAAGAAAAGTGGCATGGAAGGCTCTCTCTCGCACACTTAGGCGTAGGAGGGGTGCAAATCCATGGTCCGGGATAGGCCAATATGTGGGTACACGACCTGCGTACACGAATATAGAGCCAAAATCTTGTGGTCCAGACCAAGCCCAGTTTTTACATATTTTTATTATCAACACTCTCGTGTGGATTGTGTTCCAAATTAGTTTTTTGAGCTTTTTATCTTTTGGAATCTCATTTTAAGATGTTTCAAAGGTTAATTTCACTATTATTTGAGAGTTACAAAGGCATTATGCAGCCTTTAAAAGAGATTAATCACAATTAATCTCATGTCTCCTCCATCTAGTATAAATAGGAGTTTTGGCTTGTGTTGGTGAAAATGGTTTTTAGAGGTTCTTAAGAGTTGAGTTTGACTCTTGTTAGCTTCTTCCTTTTCTTCTTCTTTTCAAGTGATAGAGAGTGTGACAAATACTCAGTTCGCTATAAGTAGCTATTATGTGTGAAACAACTACTTGAGATCTGTTGTATCTTGGGAAGCACATGCCAGTTATCCTAAATACCGGTGGTAGGAGGCGAATTTGTCTTAAGGACACTGTGTGGAACACAGACCTCAGATTTATTCTTCATTTCTCTTTTCTTTTTATTTGAATATTGAATTAACAATTTCTCTTATTGTTGATCTCCTAACAATCTTAAGACAAATTTCGTTTGTTAATTCATTATTCGAATTTATTTATTTTTGGAATTAATATTGTTTGTTTATTGTGAAATGGAGAACATGATATCTGCTACCAATGTTCAAGAGGGTTCCCAGCCATCGGCTTTTGTTGCTTGAGTTGTCTCTTCGGTTGTGCCTGTAACGGTACCTGTGAACCATGGAGAGAAACCAAAAAAATTCAATGGATTGAATTTCAAGAGGTGGCAGCAGAAAATATTGTTTTACTTGACTACCTTGAACCTTGTACGGTTCTTAGCAGAGGACGCTCTTACTCTTAAAAAGGATGAGCAAGATGTCCAAACAAGGATGACCTATGATAGTTGGCATCGTTCTAACTTCTTGTGTAGGAATTATGTCATGAATGGGCTGCATGATTCATTATACAATATGTATAGTGGAATCAAGACTGCTAAATAGTTATGGGAATTATTGGATCGGAAATATAAATCTGAGGATACCGGCGCTAAGAAATTTAAGTGGGACATTTCCTAGACTATAAAATGGTGGATTCCAAAACTGTGGTAAAGTCAAGTTCAAGAGCTTCAAGTTATTATTCATGATAACCATGTTGAAGGAATGAACTTGAGTGAAACCTTCCAAATGGCTGCTATGATTGAAAAATTACCCCCTGGCTGGAAGGATTTCAAAAATTACCTTAAGCACAAGCGAAAGGAAATGAATATTAAGGAGCTAATTGTTAGACTTCGAATTGAAGAAGACAATAGAGGCTCAGAAAGGAGGGGGTTGAATTCTTCTGAGGCTAAGGTAAAATAGACAAAATACCAAAAAGAAGAAATTCAATGAGCCTAAAACGGGTCCTAAAGGTAGAGTTTCAAAAAATAAATTCCTAAGCAAATGCTTTAATTGTGACAAGATGAGTCATAAGGCTTTTGATTGTAAGCTCCTAAAGAAGAAAATGAGCAATGAAGCAAATCTCTTGCAAAATATTACTCAAGAGGTTTCTGATATTAATCTTGCTGCTGTGATATGAGAAGTGAACATGATTGAGTCTAACCCAAAAGAATGGTGGATTGACACCAGTGCCACAAGGCACATATGCTCAGATCATGAGATATTCTCTACCTTCAAGCTAAAGAGTGGGGGAAAATTGTTTATGGGTAATTCTGCCACTTCTGAAGTTCTTGGTGAAGACAAGTGGTACTAAAGATGACTTATAGTAAGAAGCTGAGTCTAAAAAATATTTTGTATGTGCCTGATATTCGCAAGAATTTGGTGTCAGGTTCATTGTTGAACAAGCATGGGTTCAAAATGGTTTTTGAGTCAAACAAAGTTATTTTGTCCGATGGTGGAATGTATGTGGGCAAATGGTATGCTATTGATGGGCTTTTTAAGCTCAATGTAATTGTTATTAAATGTAATAATGAAAGTACCTCTTTTACTTATTTGCTTGAGTCTTCCAGTTTATGGCATGGTAAACTAGGACATGTTAATTATAATACATTGAGAAGGTTAATTAACTTGGATCACATACCTAATTTCCACATTAATATAAAGCATAAATGTGAAATTTGTGTTGAGGCAAAACTAACTAGATCATCTTTTCAAAATATTGAAAGAGAAAGTGAACCATTTGATTTAATCCACAGTGATATATATGATTTAAAATTTGTTCAAATAAGAGGTAAAAACAAATATTTTATCACATTTGTAGATGATTGCACAAAATATTGTTATATGTATTTGCTTAAAGGCAAAGATGAGTCAATAGAGAAATTTAAACTATATAAAATTGAGGTTGAAAATCAACTCAATAGAAAAATCAAGGTTTTGAGAAGTGACCATGGTGGTGAATATGTGGCACCATTTGGTGAATTCTGTGCATAACATGAATTCAATGCTGATAAGTTCTGGGTTACCATAGAACATGTGGGGGGAAGCCATATTGTCGGCTAATTACCATTTAAATAAGGTGTCCTGTAGTAAGCAAGAAAAAACTCCTTATAAATTATGGAAAGGGAGAAAACCATCCTATAAATACTTGCGAGTGTGGGGGTGTCTTGCTAAAGTGGTAGTGCCTATACCAAAGAAAGTGAAAATAGGGCCAAAATCAGTTGATTGCATTTTTATTGGTTACACATATAATAATAATGCTTATCGGTTTCTTGTGCATAAATCGGAAATTTCGGATATTCATAAGAACACGATTTTAGAATTAAGGAATGCGTCCTTCTTTGAACATATATTTCCTTATAAGAGTTTGGAAGAGGTGAATTCATCCAAGCAACCTCTTGAGGCTATTATTGAAAATAGTTAAGATCAAGTTCATGATGAAGAGCTTGGTTTAGAGGATGAGTCTATTGAGATAGAGCTCAGACGTAGTAAAAGAGCAATGATAGAAAAGTCTTTTAAACCAAATTTTCTGACCTGCTTACTAGAGGTAGAACTTCAAACTTATAATAAGGTTATAAACTCTTCAGAAGGCCTTTTATGGAAAGAGGCTATTAAGAGTGAGGTTGATTCCATTTTGCAGAATCATACTTGGGAATTAGTGAATTTACCTCCAGGATGTAAACCATTAGGATCCAAGTGGATTTTCAAAAGGAAAATAAAGACAAATGGATCAATTGATAAGTATAAAGCTAGGCTTATGATTAAAGGTTACAGATAAAAGGAAGACCTAGATTATTTTGATACTTATTCCCCTATAACTAGAATCAATTCTATAAGAATGATTATAGCGATTGCTGCATTGCACAATCTTGAAATACATCAAATGGATGTAAAAACTACTTTTCTAAATGGAGATTTAGATGAAGAGATCTACATGATACAACCTGAAAGGTTCATTGTTCTAGGACAAGAAAAGAAAGTATATGGATTGGTTAAAACACTATATAGTTTGAAGCAAGCGCTTAAGCAATGCATGAGAAATTTGATAGTGTTATGCTATCTAGTAGCTTCAAAATCAATAAGTGTTATAAATGTCTTTATGTCAAAAACATGAGTAATTGTTATGTCATATTATGTTTATATGTTGATGATATGCTCATTGTTAGTAGTAATGATAAGATGGTCAAGTATACCAAGGATATGTTAAACTCAAAGTTTGATATGAAAGATATGGGACTAGCAGATGTGATTCTAGGAATTAAAATAACTAGAAGATCAGATGGACTGACCTTGAGTCAAACCCATTATGTTGATAAAATACTTGGTAAATTCAATAAGGATGATACCAATATTGCTAAAACCCTATTGGACTTGAGCCTCCATCTATCAAAGAATAGATGAGAAAGTGTGTCTCAAGTAGAATATGCTCGTGTGATCAGCAGTCTTATGTACGTAATAAGTTGTACAAGACCAGATATTGCTTATGCAGTAAGTAAACTGAGTCGATATATAAGTAATCCAGGGATAGATCACTGGAAAGAAATTGTAAGAGTATTTAGGTACTTAAGGTATACTCATAAATATGGACTGCATTATACTAGATATTCAGCTGTACTAGAAGGTTACAGTGATGCTAATTGGATTTCTGATGTAAAAGATTCAAACTAGTGGTTATGTATTTACACTAGCTGGTGCAATTGTGGCTTGAAAATCTTCTAAATAAACTGTTATAACCAAATCCACGATGGAATCTGAGTTTATTGCATTAGAAAAATATGCTGAAGAAGCTGAATGACTATGCCATTTCTTAGAAGATATTCCGAAAGGGGAAAGTCTCATGCCACCAATATGCATACATTGTGATAGTCAATCTACAATTGGAAGGGCATAGAGTAACATGTATAATGGTAAGTCTAGACATATTCGTCATAGATATAATACCATTAGGCAACTGCTCTCAACATGGGTTATCGCTGTTGATTATGTAAAATCAAAGGATAATATTGCGGATCCGCTAACCAAAGGGTTAAATCGAGAGCAAATTGATAAATCATCAAGGGGAATGAGACTTAAACCCGTAAGAGGATAATAAGTTGATACAAAGGAAAACCCAACCTAGTTGACTGGAGATCCTAAGATATAGGTTCAATGGGACAACCTAATTGTAAAGACTTGGAAATATCACGGTGGGGGATATATCAATGAAGATTGAAAATGAGGTTAAGCTATGTTTTTAATGATACATTTGTGTAAGGTATCACTTATATGGGAGTAAAGTAGGGCCGCTTCAATGGCGAAGATGTTAAAATTTAATTCTCTAAAACTCTCACAAAACTAGGCAGATGTTCAGGGCCAAAATGAGCATAATAATGAGAACTGAATTTTGTCAAGAAAGATTCATGTGTGGAGTGTATCATATTTACTCGAGAAAACTGAACAGTTCAATAACATCATGTCAACTGGACAGTAGATAAATTAAATATACTTTCATAAAGGAATGTTCAAAGGGTAACACCTACCTATCCTATGCAGGTTTGGATCGTCAAACTCTATCAATTAGTAAGACTTTGTTCTTCTTACTTTTTCGCCCAATTTTATTCATGTGGAGGATTGTTAGAAAATTGTGATTATGAGCCATTTTGATAGGATAATTCGGGTAAGTCCTACAACTCGGTTTTGGGAGAAAGACTCGTATATGTGTTACTTGACATGAGAACTATGAATTAATGTATTCATATGCTCAAAATGAAGAATGTGTGAATAGAAATTGAAGCTCAAAGTAAGCTCCTAGCTAAGGAGATATAAAGAGAAAAAGTGAATGTGGGAGTTTATCCCACATCACTAAAAATTGAAGTTGGACTTGTGTTTATATATTAAGATGCATTCTTACATGGGTAAGAAAATATAGAATGGAAGGCTCTCTGTCGCATGCTCAAGCGCAGGGGGGTTGCAAATCCATAGTATGGGATAAGCCAATGCGTTGGTGCGCAACCTGCGTACACGAATGTCAGCCCAAAATCTCATGGTCCTAAATAAGCCCAATTTTTACGAATATTTTTGGCAACACTTCCGTGTTGATCCACACGGCCAGCAGTCTGGCACACCCTTGTGAACCCACATGGTCATGTGGATTCTACACTCCCGTGTAGATCCACACGGCTAGGCCACTGACAAGCTCGTATGGATCCACACGTGCGTGTCGTTGTGCTGCAGTGTGTGTAAGGCAAATCCACACTCCTGTGTGGATTGTGTTCCAGAATGGTTTTTTGAGCTTCATGTCTTTTGACATCTCATTTTCTGATGTTTCAAAGATTAATTTCACAATTATTTGAGAGTTACAAAGACATTATTGGCGGCCTTTATAAGAGATTAATCACAATTAATCTCATATCTCCTCCATCTAGTATAAATAGAAGCTTTTGGCTTGTATTGTGAGGTGATTTTTCTAAGTTGTTGAGTTTGATCTCTTTCTTCCTTTTTCTTCTTCTTCTCAAGTGATAGAGAGTGTGACAAGTTAATAGTTCGCTGTAAGTAGGTGTTGTGTGTTCAACAATTACTTGAAATCTGTTGTATCATAGGAGACAAATGCCGGTTATCCTAAATACCAGTGTAGGAGGCAAATTTGTCTTAAGGAAACTGTGTTGAACACAGACCTCAGATAGTTTTCCATTTCTCTTGTTTTTTGAATATTGAATTAACTATTTCTCATATTTTATTGTTGTTCTCCTAAGATTTTCCTCTCATTTCTGATATTTTCTAGTTGGGCTTTAGTTCCATTTTGAACCAAACTGATTGAATCCTCACCTTTGGTTTCTTAGCTTTTGTTATAGGTGATCTTTGCTTTCTTGCTACTAACGCACACTTGTAAATTTGAAAAATAGATTAACATTCCGATTTCACAATTTAAGGTCCCTAGCTAAAGGCAAAGCAGAGTATACAACTCCTTTAATGTAAATGAGAGATTTAATGATCTAAATGTTATATTCCTTCTATTGGCAGCAGAAACCAATTGGCTCCACATTTTTGCCAGCATATGCACGAATTTCTGGTGTTTATAATTACAGTGTTATGTACTTTTCTACAAATCAAATTCCAGTCAGCGAAGAATGACATGCAGAGTGTCATTGTGATGGAGTTGTTTGTGCTTGTGTTAAAATTATATATTGTATGCTTACTAGTGGAAATTAAACTTCGTTGTCAAAAACTCGAATTTATGTGGAATAATCGGCAAAATAGGCCACTTGTGCGGAACTCTAGCTATAGTCATGCTTGAATGGCTGCTTAACCCCCTTCTGGGGTGGGTCTTCTTCACTCTAGGGCTCTGTTATTTTGCTTGGATAGCTCACGGGTCATATGGAGAATTCTATAGATTGCTAAATCATACGGCTTCTTCTCAAATTTCAACTCTTTCAGAGCACTAATTGGTTGCAATCACTGTAGTTTAACAGAGTTGCAGAATGATTCACATGTTTAGCTTCTTTCTCTGGCCATCAGATGTACCACTTGAAATTCTGATTTGGATTTACATTCTATATTATTTGTGAGAGAAAATATTGTACATATATTGTATGCATGTATACCCAGTAGGATTATATTAATGTATTGTAGAGTCCATGCTAAGTTAAATTTTGCAGTATTGTTAAAAAATCATATATTCTGCAATTAATTCTAAGCCTAGAAGAGTTTTCTATGTATTTCTTTTTAAAGAAGCTTTTTCATTTTATTTTTTTTAAAATAAAAAAATTTATGCTCGAGGCGGAGTTCATAAATGATCTCAAATTTTGAATCTAGCAGGAAAAAAAACTTTTTATAAATATTTAATTATCTTTTAATTTTAGGAGTATTGTATATGAAAATTATCTCCTTCGATGATGCATTATAAAGATTGAACCGTCTGAATTAATATGATTATTTCAATAGCTAGAGTCTTATCCAGTTTCACCCTAATTTCTTTATATATATATATATATATATATATATATATATATATATATATATTTAATTTGGTGCAAAACACATGTATACTCATGATTTGTATAATTTGAGATTAATTATACTCGTAATTTAATCATGTCTTCCCAATAATATATTTAATGGAGTTCGAATCCAAAAACTCTTTCCCGAAACATGTCACTGAGAGACAAAAATGAACTGTCAAGAATGTAAAGGAGGAACAAACTCCGCTTATGTTGAGCTTTTTATTACTTTGATATTCTACACACAAATTCCTTTAGACTTTCCTTCGTATTCAATTAGATGGAATGTGAATGTATTACTCAATAAACGTCTAAAGAAACATTACCCAATCCAATTGTTTCGCTTCTTTGTCTTCAGACTTAATATAATAAACCTGAATTTATTAACAAATATCTATTGACCCTCAACACTTTTATTATTTACGTATATAGTCAAGTTTTGCTTACACTCTTCTCCATCATTAAATGATTTGTAAGTATTAATTACAAATCAGTTGTGGTTTGGTTGAACATATACTTTAGTCTTTCAAATAATTGAGGTAAAATTTAAAACAATAATCATTTTATAAACGTATTATTTTGTAAATGAATGAATAGGGTCTCATTGTTTTGATTTTGTGAATAGAAGTTTTGTTGCTTAAATCGGGTGTGCTTCTTTCG
>CATIWF010017477.1:0-10639 GCA_949630135.1 Balakata baccata | reverse complement strand
AATAATATGATTATGATATTATTATTTATTTATATATAATAGAGATACTGTTATTTCTTTATTCTATCCAAATAAATATGAAAGTTCTTTCTCACCGTATAGAAATATTTGGGATTATTATTGGAATAATATATTTATAATTTTTTTATTAAACTCTCAAAAAATTAATAAAAAGCCGTTATTAGGAACAAAAATAATAAACATATGGCAATATTCTATAGTTATTTTTTAAAGTGTCTTCCTTTTTTTTTTAATAAATTATTTTTTTCTTGCTTTTTAATATTAGTTCTCTTTTTTATATATATATAAAATATAGTTGGACTTCTAAATAATGAATTATTAATATTATTCACTAATAAATAAATTTATTAAATGATAAAATTAACTCAATTACTAATATAATCTTATTGGTTTTTTAGTAAATTTGTCTGTTTCTCATATTACCACTTATATATATATATATATATATATTGATTAGTCCTTTCCTTGCTAGTACATAACCTTTTTTCCTTGGTATTTTTTAATGGATAAATTATTTTGCTTTAATTTATACTTTTTTTTATATACTAATTTATAATTTAGCTTCATAATTAATTTATTCCAGTATAAATCAAAAGGAAAATGAAAGCTAAAAAAATAAAAGTAATTATTAATCAATAGTCCTAATAGAATTAGACTTCTAATTACTGTATTATTAATACTATTCACTAATAAACTAAATTATTAAATAACAAAATTAACTAATAAAAACATATTGATTTTTTAGTAAATCTGTCTATCAACTACTCCCTCCAACCATTTTAGATATTAAACTCGTCATTAATCACTATTTAGTTTCTATATTATATTTTTTATTTTTTATTAATTTATTTCAACTTATTATGATATTTTATTAATAGTGAATTATAGAAGTGTATATTTATCTCAAATTTCATCAAATTATTAATATATCTATTAACCAAAGGGTGATTACCTTTTATTTTGATCTTGACAATCAAATTAATTATTACTAACATTCTTGTTGAGTGTTGTTTTGATAGTGTTCAAAGTTTCAACACATTTAGTTAAGGTTTCCTCATTAAACAACTCAAGAATTTCATGGAGACGTGTAACTCCCGACCGGGGCAAGGAACTCCCGATCGAGACACAAGTCCAGACCGGGACAAGAATGTCTCGATCAGGACTGTAGAGCAGACCAAGCAAATCAAGTGTCCAGACTGGAAAAATCTATATGGTGATAACCCAAAAGTTCCAGTAGCAAAAGTAGACCGGGACATATGATATCCCAATCGGGAACGGTTGCAGTCCGAGCGGGACATTCAAAAAGATATGACCATTGAAGAGGAGACACCACCATAATGTGCCACATCATCAGAAAGTTAAAATATTCTTAGTCAAAACTGACTCAGGTCCCGACCGAGAAGGGTAGTCCCGACTGGGATGCATTCAAAGCCGAGAAGACCCAAGTTCCTGGCAGTGGCATCATCGGGGAAGTCCCGACCGGGACACACAGAGTCCCGACCGAGACACACGGAGTCCCGACCGGGACACTTGAATAAAAACTAGCTGTTGGAGATTTCAGCCAACCAGAAGCTGCCACGTAATACAATCAGGCATTTTCAGACCGGGACATCATGGTTCCCGACCGGGACATCTCTTTCTGCAGACTGCATTTAATGCACTTGTAAAAGAACATTAGAAAAAGTTATGACATCATTTGTAACATTTAATTGGTAAGTAATCAGTATAAATATCTTACCAAAAGGCCATTTAATAAGAACCAACAACCTAACAAGTACCAAAGCTATTACAATTTATTTTCTCAAATCCTTTTATTAATTGCTTTTATATAAGGGTTCAAGTGTTAATCTGAAAACACTTGGGTTACCTTGTAATTGGGTACTATGAGCCAAATTTCAAAAAATTGGTTGTTGTATGAGCCACAAAACACAAGGAAAATTTGGGTTGAGTGTTAGCCTTATTAAAACACTTAGTTGGGAGTGAGCTTGTTAAAACTCCAAAGATTGTAATATAAATGATTAGATTAGTTAATACCCAATCTAAGTTGGGAAGAGGAGTAGGGTTAGTTAACACCCGAACTTCTATAAAATTCATATCTCAATCTTCTCGTTCTCTTTTATTATCTTGTGAGTGCAAATTTTTAATTTCTCACCAATTTATCTCCCCCTTCTTGGTGATTGTTTGAGCAACAATATCCATTATTAAGAGTCATATATAAAATAAAGATAATAAATATTATACGGTTCTAGTAATAATAAATTATATATGGTAAATTATGGTGATGAATTTATAGGTTTATTGATTAGAATTTAATTGTTCATTATTTTGAATTTGATTGTTCATTATTCTAAAATTTATTGTTCATCTTTTTAAACTTGTTTATTCATTGCATATTTATCACTTATAGGTTCAATATTTATATTTTGATTGTATATTACTTTGAAATTAATTATTTATCATCTTAAACATGATTGTTTATTGTTTTGAACTTGATTGATTATTATATGTTCATTACTTATAATATATTTTTTTATTACTTTTTATTATGTATTATATGTTCATTACTTATAATATATTTTTATTATTTTATTATTATTTATTGAATTATTTTATTACTTATTAATATTTAATTTAATTAATTTAATAAATAATAAAATACAATAATTTGATTATTTAATATTTTAACAAAAAAATATTTAAAATAACATAAATATTATATAAAATGATATAAACATGATATAAAATAATATAAAATAAAAATTAAATTAAATCAAATTGAAATAATATTAATAATAAATTTATATGGAGATGGTTGTTAATTATATTTAATTCTTATATCATACTATATACAAAAAAAACCACGCCAAATTATCTAACGCATTATTATCTTGCCCATTATGGCTGCTAATTTATTTACTATATACAAATTATCTTGTCCATTATATTTTTTTATCGTACCTTCCTAATTTTTTTTATTAAATTATTTTTTCTTATATATATATATATATAGTTAGCTAGTTGTAGCAGAATTTGATTTCTAATTAATGAATTATTAATACTATTCACTAATAAAATCAAAATATTAAATGACAAAATTAACTTAATTAACTAATACAATTAGGTTAATTTTTTAGTAAATTTACATGTCCTAAACATTTCCATTTTTATATATAGTATGATAATATTCTAAATCTAGATAAGTTATGCAAACGCTAAAATTGTGTTAACCTATAGTTGTGATATATGGGTGTGCTTCTAATATTGGAACTCTATTTTTTATTCAAATTTTTTTATACATAATTTTGATTATATTTGAATTAACTTTAGGTTTAAACTCTAAACTTTCTATGTCATGAAAGACAACTGAATTTATAGATGATGTAAATTCAATATATATTTGCCAATAAAAATTTACCATTTATATTTCAAAAATGGCATAACCTAACACTTTATATATAAGACACCAACATATGAAATTAAATTCTTTATATTTATATATTTATGAGATGATTTTATCTTTCTTAAATTGATGAAAGAATGTTTTACCGTACTTAAAGTCCTACCTACCTGAAGTATGTTTTAGTGTGTAGTTTTAGTTGGTTGGCTGAAGATACCTGTAATCTTATATATAAAAAAATTAATAAATTGATGAGATATATATATATAGTTATGGATTTGGGCGGCCCATGTGGACTTGACCCAGCCCAAGGCCTAACTTGAATTATTATAAAAGGATGAAGTTATTTTTTTAGAAAAGAACTTCTCCATTTAGAAGTTACACAATGTAACTTTCATCTCTCTCGCTCTCTTTGAAATCAATTTCTAGTAATTTTCTTCTCTCTCAAGTTCATATAAAAAGATCAAGGGTGTTCATAGCATGGATTATGCATCAGATTCTAATAACCGGTGTTCCCAAAGCATTGAAGACACACAATTTGTGCTTTACCAAGTAAGTTTCTGCTGTCAATCTTGATTTACATTGGTATCAGAGCTTGAAATCGTGTGTTTTGTACTTGAATTCATTATTAGAATATTGTTTATGCCATAATCCATAAAAATTCACAAAAAATCCTAATTTTCTTCAATTTTTTGAGAAAATTTTTCTGGATTTCATGGTGTATATTTGGAATGGTTGGAAAGCTCTCATCATAAGCTTTCCAATGAGTACTTTTTAGTAAATTTTCAACTAGTGGTTGATTTACTACGAATTTTTGAATTTTTCTATTCGAATTAGTGTTCTAATTATTCTGGAAATTGTTTTTTTTTTTGTGTGTATTTTCACTCTTAAATCATGTTTTTGATGTTCAAACTCTATCTACATGGTGTTCAATTTTGAATTTTATGGTCAAAATCAGAAGAAAAACCTGAAAAATATATGAAAATTGCAAAAAAAGGACTAGAACGAGGTACTACATACACCAGCAGAGGCGCGTGACAAGGCGGTTATAATGACTGGGCCAAGTGTCAGATAGGGAGTGGTAGAGCCGCTGAGTTGGCACCGACATGGCATGCTGATGTGGAGTGATGACATGTCAGGTCTCGACATGTGGCAATTTTTCATTAGTCCATGTTGTTAGGTTTGATGACATGGCGTGCCATGTGTTGTGTGCATGTGTCACTGCCATGTGGCACTCTTTGGTTAGTCCACGGGGTGATGACATGGTGCATCTACTAACGTGGCAGTCAACGGAGGTCAACCGGTGTGTGGAAGTACGTGGCGATGCATGGAGGCTTGTGAGGAGTCTCTCTTCATCACATGCGGTGTCCATTTTTAGTGTAATTTTTTGTAAAATTGTTTAAAATTTAATTTCCTATTAAATGGGTATTTTTTCAGAATTTTTAGAGCACATTTTGAAGTGTTTTTGTATTTAAAAGTATGCAAAGTGTTAATTTTTTTACATGAAAATTAATTAATTATATATATATATATATATATCTTATGGATATTAGTGACAAATAAATATATTATGGCATAATTAGTAGTAGCATTGTGTTTTTCCTCATAATATGTGATATGTATATTTTATATTGAATGTTTAAAATAATAAGCATGTTGAATTGTTTTATTGAATAAAATGCATGCTTTAAATTGTTTTATTGCATCAAGTTGTATACATGTGATATTGTGCGAAATATGAGGTTGGTAGATTAATGAGTCTCACCTAATATAGTTATTAGTGCATGTTTAAATTAAACAATGATAACTGGACTATGTCAGTGGGAATTGATTGGACTATGTAACAGTACTTTTTTCTGCTGCTTTTGTTAGGTTAATATTGATTAATTTGAGACATTGTGACCTGAAATATTTTAGTAGTAAGAATTGTGTTAAATCTGTTTGTAATCATTGTACTAAATAGTTGATATGGCTCCAACGAAAAGCAAAGTTGCTACCTTGAAACAGGGAGATAAATTTAATGATAATAATTATGATATTTGGCATCGCAAGATTTGGTATCTCCTAGAAGAGTAAAAAATGCTAGAAACTATCACACAACCAATGGCTAAGCCTAAGCATGGAAGTACTGTTCAATATAGGTGAGATATGGAGGTATATCAAGCTTATAAGCACAAGGATAGAGTTGCTCACACACTAATATTGAGCAGCATTCGAAATGACTTGATGCCACACTTTGAGAAGCACCGCTCAGCCCAAGGATGCTGTTGAGGTCCAATTTGGTCGAACCTTAACTATTAGGTTACGTTAGTTGACTATGAAATTTAATGCCTATAAGAAAAATCATTATCACACAATGAGGCAACACCTAACTGTCATATCCAATATGATAAGTGAATTGAAGGCTACTGATTGAGCAAGATTGCTCAGAAAGATTAGCAAAAATTGATATTTTAGGTTCTATTTGCAAATATAGATTTGCCTATTTGTGAGTATTGCCTAGCTGGAAAAATAACAAAATTACCTTCTAGCAAAGTAAATAGAGTTACATTTCTTTTGTAGCTTATCCATTCTGACATTTGTGACCCAATGAATGTGAGAATAAGATTTGACACTCACTATTTCAGCACATTTATAGATGATTTCACCAGATACGGTCACATCTTTTATATTATCCCATAAGTTTGAAGCATTGGGCTGCTTCATATGCTATAGTAAAATGGTTGAGATCAATTAAAATGCAACTATAAAAGCATTAAATACTGATCAAAGATATGAATATCTATTCGACTAGTTTAAAAATTGTTGTGATGATAAGGGTATGGCTAGATAGCTAACTATTCCTTTCACTTCGCAAAGAAATAGTGTAGTAGAAAAGAGGAATAAAACCTTATTGGACATAGTTAGGTCAATAATGATGCAAGCTAATTTGCATATTTCTTTAGAAGAAATATTCTACTAACTACAGCCTTCATACTTAACCGTGTACCATTAAAAATAGTTCCTTACACCCCATAATATGGAAAGGCGAGAAGCCTAACTTAAGTAATATGTGCCTATTGGGTTGCGCTACTTATATCCATATCTCATGAATATAAGAAAATTGGTCCGAGGGGGAAGAAATATATTTTTATAAGATATAAAGATATTCAGAATTCTCCAAAGGATATATATTTTTTTGGGGAAGATGTGAATGGATAAGTAACAAAAATTGAGTCATGAGATGTCATTTTCTTAGAAGAGGACTTTCCTAAAAGAGGTGAGATAAACAGGAATTTCTAACTATATAAAATGGAAGATCCTGAATCCAGTGGGAGTGCAACAATAGTTGCATTAGCTCCGACAAAGCAAGATGATATAGAATATCATGCTCCTCCTGAAGCAAGTAGGAGTGAAAGTTGCCTGATTGTGTTCCTATGGAGCAATATCATAAGCAATCTCAACCTCGATGTCGTAACCGTAAAAGAATTTCCTATCGTCGATATTGAGATTGAGGGGGAAACTTTTATGATTGCTCCAGATAATTAAGAGCCCAAGATAAAAAGGGCTCTTTCTGCTCCTAAAGCTCCTAAAGCTAAGGAATGGGTTAAAGCTATGAAAGAGGAAATGGATTCGATAAAATGTAACTGAGTTTGGGATTTGGTTGATTTACCGTCAGCTTATAAGACCATTGGGAACAAGTGGTTTCTTAAAAATTAAACGTAAGGCGGAAGGGACAGTTAAAAAATATAAAGCTCGATTAGTAGCTAAGGGCTACACACAGTAAGATGGAATTGACTATGAAGGTACATTCTCGTCTATTGTCAGGTTTGTGTCAGTTCGCATCATTCTAGCTATTGTGGCATGGATGGACTTAGAATTATACCAAAGTGGATGTTAAGATTATTTTTACAAAAATGGAGAACTAGATGAAGAGATCTATATGGATCAACCTTTAAGCTTTGAGCTAAAAGGATAAGAGTGCAAAGTTTGTAGACTCAAATATCCATTTATGGTCTTAAGCAAGCATTAAGATAATGGAACCTCAAATTTCATCCAATAATGTTAAAAGATGATTTTATGATGAAGGAGGAAGACCATTACGTGTATATTAAATGTTCAAAAGTTGGTTTCATAATTCTATCTTTATATGTCGATGACATATTGATAGCTGAAAATGATAAGAAGTTGATTGATATTACTAAGAAATGGTTATCATCAAACTTCAAAATGAAAAACAAGGGTGATGCTAGCTATGTGCTTGGTGTTAAGATCCTTAGGGATCACTCGAAAAGACTTATGGGTTTATCTTAGGAGACTTACATTAAGAAAATGTTGGAGCATTACCATATGTATGATTGCAAGTCGGTGGATACCTTAAAGGAATATGAGCCTTAGTCTTAATACGTGTCCCAAGACATCCAATGAACACGAACTAATGTCCAAAGTACAGTTTCTTCAGCGCTGTTGGTAGTTTAATGTATGTAGCATGTACACGCATTCAGACATTTGCTACACCTTTAATAGAGTGAGCAAATTTCAATCTAATCCAAGTTCGAAACACTAGATAGCAGTATAAAGGATATTGAGATATATAAGTAGAACTTCAAACTATGTTTTATAGTATCGAAGGAAGGATTTGCATTAAGTTGGTAATACATATGCTAATTAGGCAAGTGATCTTAATTAGTGCAAATCGATTTTTGGATATGCATTCTTGCTGAACAACGTAATTTCAGAGAGTAGTAAGAAGCAATTTTGTGTAGCTTTATCAAGAGTGAAAGCTGAATATGTAGCATGTTCCTTGGCTATACAAGAGACAGTTTGGTAGAAAAAGTTTTTTGCAACACATTAAAATTGCTTAATTTAGCATCTGAACCTGTGACAATTTATTGTGACAGTATGGCTATATTAACATGTGTTAAGGAATTGAAATATCGTTAAAAGACCAAACATATCCATATTAGATATCATTGTGTTAGAGAGTTGATCATATAGAAAGAAGTGGTCTTGAAATACATTCCTACTAGCGAAATGGTAGCAAATCCATTTACCAAACCAATAGGTAGGGTTGCATTTATTAGACATGTGAGATCCTTGGCTTATGTAGGATGTAGTCGACTTGCATATGTTGACATACTGCTTGTATTTTACTTGTAATGACGTGGAGTGCATTTCTCTTGATTCGCTAGTTTTATAGTTATTTCTATTATATAAATATGTTGAAAATGCCAATTAGCACAATTCGATGAAGTATGTCGATAGACTTAGATTGACTCTCTCACATGAATAATCGCCTCTAGTGCTATCTCTAAGATGCAATAGGAGCATATTTAGTCATGCTATTACATAAAAAAAAGTCGCCTTGATAAGGATCAAAATGAGATTCTTCAAATATATATAAGAATCGATATAAATGACCCCCACCATTCATGTGTCTATTTAGAGGAAGCTGAGTGTGAAACTTATTGTTTAACATGTAGACAAAAGTTTCAAGTTTGCGCTTTAAGAGTGACAAGACTAAGACTCATATGGTGCTGTTTATTTTATTATTAAGAGCGAGACATACACTCTTTCATCTTCGAAAAAGAAAGAGTTGTTCCATCATAGCATGCACTTCGTACTACATGTGCTAGATGACCTATAAAAAAACGAAAAAATGGATCCATGTTTCTTCGCTATGTGAGTCCTTGAAATTCTGAATATAGATTTCATTTATATTATTACCCTTTGTAACTTTTGACTATATTATGATATGATGAATAAATGTTGGCTATTTTAGGATGTATCCTATAGTCATGAGATAATTTGACTTAATGGAACATTCCTAGAAAAGCAAATTAATTCATATCTGATTGGTATGAGAGCGAAAGAAAGAGTATTTTTGCTTATATACTCATTGCTTGTATTCACTCATCGTAGTTATTTTGCTTGATAGAGCTTGAAATAACTTAGAGTACAAAATAATTGAAAGAGTGATATGAATATGGATTCTTGAGAGATTGAATGATACTCAATCATGTGTATTGAGAAAAATACTTTAAGTAAATAAGTACATTGTCAAAAGTAATTAACGCATAATGAACCAACAATGATAGAAGTGGGAATAGTTGAGCCTCAAGAGAGGAAATAGCGGTGCATAGATACGTATCACAAAAATAAAAGGGGTTATTGAAATAATAATGTGAAGTTATGATTCTAAATTTGTAAAATGCATGTGTATAAATATGATTGTGGGGTCGTGAGCCCTACTTAGTTGCATATTAGGCTCAATGCCTAATTTGATAATTGACAAAGTGGTAGATACTCAAGTTGATGATGACACTTAAGGTCCTTGGAAAGAATGTTTTAAACAAGGTAAGTCCCTCATTTTGAAAAAAACTTGTAGAATTTGTATACTTTGATATTATAGCTTTTATGGCATGTTTACGACTATTATGCATGAATTTCAAATTAATGAGATATTACGACTGCTTGAATTATGATTGAACCATAAATGCTACAAAGTATATTAATGTGATCGAGATGCATGATGGCATGAATATTATTATATGAATTTATGATGTTAGTGAATATATTAATGAGAGGCTTATGCCCAATGTGTAAGAAATGTTAATTGGAAACCAATTGTGCAATAAATTATATGTCCTTGACAACTATGAAAGATGAGGGAGGAATTGTGATATGCCTGCTAGGGACTATGAAAGTTGAAAAGGAATTGTGATACACCCAGTGTTGTTAAAACCGGATTGGACCGGCCGGTTCAACCGGGAACCGGCCCTTAGACCGGTCGGTTTTATACCCTTGATCCGGAAATCAATTAAACCAGTCAGAAATTTGTTGAACCGGCCGGTCCATTCGGAAATCGGTCAACCCGGTCAGAATTTTCCGGTATGACCGGTTGGAAAACACTTTAAAATTGAACATGGTTGTTGCTGGGATTCGAACCCAGATGGTGAAGAAAAATATCAAAGCCTTTAACCATTGCACCACAAAATTTTTGTGTGTCAAATACTTAGTATATATATATATATATAATTATATATATTAACAATATTTATTTAATTATATCTACTAATTTTTTTAGTAATATTTTAGAAATTTTAGCATAACAAAAATGCTATTTTTAATTTATAAACAAATTATATATATAAGTAGTGGTATTTTTTTATATATAAATATTAAAAAAATATTCATTTTAATTATTTAAGAGTTAATATATTTGATAAAGTTGAATTTTAG